>WEKW01026073.1:38723-71505 GCA_013389905.1 Sula dactylatra | reverse complement strand
GGCTCCGCCCAGCGCCCCTCTTGGCTGGTCCCTGCCCACGCACCGCCCGCTGCGAGGGGCTGCCCGCCAGAGCCGCGCCCCAGCACCCGCCTCCAACAGCAGGAGCCAGCCAGTCGCCCCAGCAGGCTTAGGGGGCGACAGCTCCCGGCAACGGCAGCCTCACACTCCCCCCTTCCTTCCCCGCCGTGGCCAGGCACAACTCACGCCAGTTAGTCACCAGCCCCAGCCACCCCTTTTGCTCCCCATCCTTTTGCTCCCAATGCCTGCAGTGTGGGCATACGGGGCACAAACGGCTGCGTGCTGGACACCTCAGGCCTGGTCTCTCAGCCACCCACCCCGGCTGCACCCCAGGGCAAGCAAACGAACAGATACGAACACCACCCCGTAGTGAGTTGGTTAGTCAGTTAGTTACTGCATGCTGCAGACTTTTATTGAGCTTTCACACTACACACGGCACAAAGATGTCAAATGCCACATGCACATACTACAACCATTTGATTAGAGCAACTATGTTAACAGCGATCATCCAGGCCCCTGAGTCGAGAGCAAGGCATTTTGAAAGTCTGCAACAGGCTGGCACATAGCACAAAGACAAGGCAGTGAGATGCAAGTGACAGACTGACAGGCCAGCCCGGCACACCACTGGGGAGGAATGTGTGGGAGAAGAGGGGTGAGTGTGTGTGTCTCTCACTGAGGGCTGCTGACACTTACACAGTGTACTTCAGTTCTTTTCTGAGGAGTTTCCTGGCAGAGGGTCCTCTGCACCGACCTGGTCCCTCTCCCTCGGCTGCCCCTCACGTTGACAACGCTCAGCCCATACAGCAATTGCTGCAGCCCCTGCCTGCCCTCTCGCTAATCTCCCAGCCTCCCCCATAAACTGACAGCCCTCACGCACCCCATACTATGCATCCCAAAGACCCATCAAGCACACTCTGCAGATGCTCACCCATTTCCTTGCCTGCTTATGGCCAGACCCAGGACAAGAAGTGTGTCCATTCTCTGTTTCCTCTCTCTCTCGCTCCCCTACCTGTCACCTCAACACCAACTGCCCCCCCCGTAAGCTGGTACTGTCACCCTTGTTGCCATCCGCAAATGGTGCAGCAGTGAGGGGAGGAGGTGGCAGACCAAGGCAACCATCATCTCCAGAGCCTGCACCAAAAGCTCTGCTTTCAGACATCCCCTGACTGCCCCTGCATGGCTGTCTCCAGGGAGAGCAGCCACATTACTCATCATCTTCTGCGTGCTTTGGGGCCCTCACAGACCACAGCCTCCTTGCCCTGGCCAGGGATGCCTCTTAACCCTTCATCCCAGAGCCATTGGCTTCCCACACACTCAGCTGTCCAACAGCACGACATTCCCGTTTCTCGGGGCCAGCCAGCACCAGGGTGACACAAACTCTCAACAACCCCTACCCACCTGACTGCCCCTTCACCCCTCCCCAGTGCCCCGCCTGGCAGAAGCCTGGACAAGAACAGCGTGGCCCCAAGCCAAGTGAAGAACCGACTTTCTGCCCCTCACATCCCAAAGTCGCTCTGACCTGCCCAGGCCATCACTCTTGTCCTATCCTCTATGCTTTGGCATCACTATTATCGCCTCTTTCCTCTTCCTTCTTCTCAGGAGGCACTACAAGGCTTTGCATGGCCACGCTCCCCTTTCTGACCCACCACACCCAGCAGTCCTTCACGCTCACAGTCCCCAGGACATCTTCACCAGCCCCTCCACATGTTAGGCCACAGCTCATCAAAGACAGGTGGAAGGCCACCACCTCTGCTGCCAGCCCTGCACCTTCCCTGAAAGGCTGGACACATCCCAATACACCATATTGCATCAATTGCCAAAATATTGATGTCACATGGCACCAAACCCAAAAAATACACTAAGCTCACTCAAAAAGAGAGGCAGACCACCAATGCCACCAAAACCACCATGTGTTTTAGCCCTTCTGACCTACTCCCCACCCCACACTTCCACATCCCACACATTTAACTAACAGTTACCTACCAGAGGCACCAGCTAGACACACCAGTCTGGTGGGGGGCGGGATGGGGCTGAGGGCTGCCAATACCAGTTCTGGATAGGTAACACTGCTGATGTTCTGTCATCCGTGATGCATTCATTGATGTGCTTCACTGGTTGCCCAGTTGGTAACCCTGTCCCCCACTGTCCACCTCCAGAATCACTCACACTGTAGTTCCCAAGGATCTCAGGGCAGCTACAGACTTGAGACACCTTGTCATGCCTCACGTGGGAGTCCACATTGCGCTCACCAAGCACCAGAGACTCGGGACTCCATTTCTGAGCCACTTCTCTGGGCACAGAGCAGGGAGTGGCAGCTTCGCACCACCAGCACTGGCTCTCCATCTCACCTACTTCTACAGAGGACTCTGTGTGGCTTGCTCACAGCACAAAACAAGCACCCATCCTCTGCTGAGCCTGCAAAGCACCTCAGGGAAAGGGATGGAGCCAGTGAAGGGGGAAAAAAAACACAAAAACCACACCATCTACACACATCCGTAAGTGTCAAACGCCCTTTAGTGGTAGACAGAGGTGCTGCCAGCCCAGCAGCCTGGCCCCATGTACAGACTCACACTGTGCTGTTGCCCAGAGTACCTGGCCCTTCACCGGATATGCACCATCTCCTCCAGGAAGGGGGTTTTCATGCAGCCTGTGCAGAGCTGATCCATCCAGAGCGGAGCCTCATGCTGCAGAGGGGTGCGCCGAGGGTAGAAGGTGAAATTCACGTCATAGTTCAGCAGGCAGCTGATGGATGCCATGTAGATATCAGAGAACCGCACCAGCCGTCGAGAGAAGTATGTGGGGTTGTGGAAGGTGCGGAAGATGCTTCCAAACTGGGGATTGAACAGGTTCTTTGTCAGCGACCTGAGAGGAAAGAGATAGTGCTCTGTGTAAAAGCCTATGGTCACAGATTCTTCCCCCTCCAATCCCTTAGCCCTGGGCCACCCCCCCTCCCAGTAGATGTTTTGGGATCACCCTAAGGTGTTTTGGGATCACCCTAAGTACCCCCCACCCAGGCTGTGATGCAGACCAGTCCCTGTGCAGTGAGACTGAGATGCAAATTCAGTGCACTCTTACTCTTCCTTGTTACCGTACCTGTTACAGGCAGGGACCCACCCACAGTGCCAGGAGCTGCAGTAGCAGACAGCCCATCAACCCCCCTGCAGCACAGGGTGACACCACCTCCCCTTTTCCACCCTGCCTTCAAACCAGTCCAACCTTCCAGGCTGCAGGACTGCACTGCTGCTTTCCCCTGCCCCAGACACGTGACACCATGGAGGACCACAGGCCAACAGCTGCAGCACCACTGTCCCCAAAACAGGTTACAGAAGAGACCCAGTGCCAGGTCCATGTCACGGACCCTGAGGTCCAAGAGACCTCGTGAGCGAGGGAGACAATGCTCACCTGATCTCCTGACGTTCCTTCATCCACTCCAGCAATACTTGCTTCGACTCTGCATCCTGATACATCTGCAAAGACAACAGCAGAAAGCAAGTTGCATCAGTACTGCAGGCCACACCTCAGCCCCCCACCCCAGTTTCCACTGTAACTCACAAACCCGTGAGTCCACTGCACCAGGAGGAGGATGAGATACTTCTGAGAACACAGGCAAGATGGTACATCCCACGATTCCCATGTTAAGCCCAAAACGCAGACTCAGAAGGCAGCATATCACCTGTCCTGCTCAGACAGGAGCTGTTTACCTGCATTCTCTCTAGTAGCCCCGTCAGAGCCTGCTGCCAGGTCAGGGAGTGCATGTACTGCTCTGTGTTTATGATCCGAATCTCCGTCTCCAGTTCAGGAACAATGGCTCCAGTCCTCCAGCCATGACGCAGCATGAGGTCCTAGAGGTTGGGGTGAAAAAACAACCAAGAATTCAACATAAAGACTTGTGCCAAACACAATCCTGTTTCCTAGAAGAGTGGTCTGTTCCATTCTCAGGGGACAGGCATCCATGGCCCATGCCAGGTCATGCCACTAATAGCCGTCTCCTGGCCACCAGGATCAGCTGCGTGAAGCATCTAGAAAAGTGGGATCCACACAAACTGCTCTCAGACTCATAGACCGGCAGATGTTCTTTATCCACAGAAAGTACTTCAGGAGCCCTTTCTCCACTGCTTGCTTCTGCCTGACAGCAGAGTGGGGATGCTTATGTGTCCTACATGTGCCCCAAAAGCCGCAGTCTGCAGAGCACCCAGCACAGCATGGCGGAGACCTGAGCAATCAGATCAGGGCCTTGCCTTGCACTCCAACACAGCTGCAACCACAACAGTCACGCAGGCTTGCTCCCACCCCACGGGAGAGCAGAGACCTCTCCACTTACCGCAAGGTCACTGTACAGGTGGTCACCAAAGTAGAGCACTTTGGACCCACGCCAGCCTGTCAGCCTCAGAAAATCAAAGAGATTACCCTGCAAGTAAAAGGAGCACAGAGAGAAACATGGTTACAGGCCAAAGGCCTCCATCCTTACCACATGATACTGGGCAGCCACCCCAGCAGTGCTGTCAGTGCAACCGGACCTGCCATCTTGTGATGTGAGCACTCTCATGAGATGTCAACCTGCTCGCTCCCCCACCATCCAAATGCAGAGGTTTCTGTCCTTCCCCACCTTATTTCACTTTCTTTCCATGTGACAACCCCTCTGTATACCCCTCAGCTTTTCTTAGGCTGCAGAAAAAGGCAGAAGCTCTTCCAAACCCAATAGGCAATTCAGGGGAAGTTCTGTGCTCTAGGGCACAACAAGTCAAGAGGACTACATGGACTAAAAAGGCAACAAAAGGAGGCAGTTTAGAGGCCAAAAGTGAAAGACACCCAAATTAGAAAAGCCCAAGCAATGGACAGAAAGAACCCCAGGGGTTCTGGGTTTAGAAGTTGTTGGGCTGAGGTGATCATGATTTCGCCTCACAGGACGCATCAAGGTTTTCAGAGTCAGGAGCACTTCAGGCTGTTCTCACATCACTGACCACCATCCCAGCCCAAAAGATTAACAACACCCACGCGTTCACGGGAATTGCTTAACCAAGCCAAAAAACCACACAGCTTGGGCAGATTCACAGCTAAGTGAAACAAACCAAACCCCAAAGCACCAGCTAAAGCACAGCACAGAGTAGCTTTCAAGGCTTTCCAAACATCCATCCACGCACAGAGGAGACTGCAGGGACCCCCATTCCATCTCAATGCAAGTTTTCCACATGAGTCACAATGGAAACAAAACCCACTAGGGAAGAAAAAGGCCCCATCAACGCCAGCAGACTAGACTGTGCCGGCACAAGCAATCAATGCAAAGCTGTGAGCCACTCAGCAGCAATCTCTGCAGCCAGTTCCCAGTGCCAGGCTAGCATGCCTACCCAACAGCACCGGCTCGGACAGAAAACCTCCAAACACAAGCCAGCTCCCACATGCAGCCTCTGAATTTCTTGGACACGACGTTGCTGCTGCTCGCTTGAGGGTTGCTCAGGAAGCCACTGGCAGAGCAGGGAAATGGACCACAGCCTTGGGAAGAGAATGGTCCTTTTGCTGTGCTCCGGTCACCTCAAACAGCAGTGGACCTGACAACCAGGAAACTTGTGCTTGGACCTCCACTGAGCCACAGACCTGTTATGTGACCTCCAGGAGCTGGCTGTTCTCCCCTCCTGAGATCACAGACTACGGGAGGGATGGCGTATATACGTGCCACAAACAGGAAACACCACATCTATCGGAAAGGAGGGACTAGAGGGCCATCACTTGAACTTCCCGGTCCCCAGTGCAAAACACAGGCCCCTGAGGTCCCATTTGTATGACATACCCACAGCACAACTGCCATACAGCTGTGCTTCAGGGGAGAGGAACAAAACAGCGGGACATAAGCAATCCGGGAGGTTCCTGGAATGCATTGATGGTACCTTCCTTCTCCAAGTGACAGAGGAACTATGCTGGACCTTGTTCTCACCAACAAGGAGAGGCTGGTGAGGAATGTGAAGCTCAAGGGCAGCCTTGTCTGCAGCGACTATGAAATGGTGGAGTTTAAGATCCTGAGGGCACTGAGGAGGGCACACAGCAAGCTCACTACCCTGGACTTCAGGAGAGCAGATTTCTGTCTCTTTGGGGATCTGCTTAGTAGAGTACCATGGGATAAAGCCCCAGAGGGAAGAGGGGCCCAAGCAAGCTGGTTAATATTCAAGGATCACCTCCTCCAAGCTCAGGAGCAATGCATCCCAACAAAGAGGACGTCAGGCAAAAACGCCACAAGGCCTGCATGGATGAACAAGGAGCTCCTGGACAAACTCAAACACAAAAAAGGAAGCCTACAGAGGGTGGAAGCAAGGACAGGTAGCCTGGGAGGAATGCAGAGAAATTGTCCAAGCAGCCAGGGATCCGGTTAGGAGAGCTAAAGCCCTCAGAATTAAATCTGGCCAGGGATGTCTAGGGCAACAATAAAAGCTTCTATAGGTACATTGATGATAAAAGGAAGACTAGGGAAAATGTGGGCCCTCTCCAGAAGGAAAGGGGAGACCTGGTTACCTGGGATATGGAGAAGGCTGAGGTACTCAACGACTTTTTTGCCTCGGTCTTCACCAGCAAGTGCTTAAGCCACACCGCCCAAGTCACAGAAGGCAAAGGCAGGGACTGGGAGCATGAAGAACCACCCACTGTAGGAGAAGATCAGGTCTGAGTCCATCTAAGGGACCTGAAGGTGCACAATCCATGGGACCTGATGAGACGCATCCGCGGGTCCTGAGGGAACTGGCGGATGAAGTTGCTTAACCACTATACAGCATATTTTGAGAAGTTTTGGCAGTCCAGTGAAGTTCCCACTGACTGGAAAAGGGGAAACATAATCCCCATTTTTAGAAAAGGAAAAGAGGAAGACCTGGGGAACTACAAGCCAGTCAGTCTCACCTCTGTGCCTGGTGAGATCATGCAGCAGATCCTCCTGGAAACTATGCTAAGGCACATGGAAAATAAGGAGGTGATTGGTGACAGCCAACATGGTGGACAAGGGAAGAGCATCTGATGTCGTCTACCTGGACTTGTGCAAAGCATTTGACACTGTCCCACACAACATCCTTGTCTCTGAATTGGAGAGACATGGCTTTGACAGATGGGCCACTCGGTGGATAAGGAATTGGCAGGATGGTCACACTCAGAGAGTTGCAGTCAACGGCTCGATGTCCAAGTGGAGATCAGTGATGAGTGGCATTCCTCAGGGGTCGGTATTGGGACCGGTGCTGTTTAACATCTTTGTCGGCAACATGGATGGTGGAATTGAGTGCACCCTCAGCAAGTCTGCTGATGACACCAAGCTGTGTGGAGCAGTCAACACGCTGGAAACTAGATGATCTTTAAGGTCCCTTCCAACCCAAACCATTCTATGATTCTATGAAAAGTCAGCTCAGAGGCCTCTAGCAACATCACCAGCGCAGCAAGGTCCATGGCCACTACCACTTGCGAGAAAGCAGCATATTGTGGCACTCCAAAAAAAACCAAAAATGCTGGGGACAAGGTTGACTACAATCAGGATACACTGCCACATCCCAAGATGTGTTAGGCAACAACCTTAATGCAGTCAGATGAACATTGTGGTGGGGGACAACTGGAGAGAAGCCCAAAATCTTACCCTTCCCTCCTTCCTCCCTCATCTTTTCGCTTCCTCGGTGCATCATTCAGGTGGGTGAGCAACTGTGGCCACAAGATGGTCAAGGGCAGGATTTAATTCAGAAATAAACCCCATGGCTGATGTGTACCTTTTCTCCTGAGGGAGCTGCTAACCCACCGGGAAAGTTTGTCCATGGGAGAGAGACTTTGTATGAGCTCTATTCCGTGTTCCCAGTTCCTAGCTCTTGGCAGAAGATGGGACACTAGCAAAGCACTTTGACAAGATGCACCGGACAGGCCAGAGGCTTCTTAATAGCACTACTCAAGGACACGACCTACTTTTTCTACTGCAGGTCAGGTCCCAGCTACTTGACCACGATCTCACTAACAGTTTCTTCCCGTGGGATTGGACAGCTCACATAACCAAGAACAAACCGTCCTAAAGCCAGAGGCAGCTTGTTCTCAGGGGACAGACCAGCTGCAAGGAGAACACCCCAAGGCAGCAAGTTCACCAGAGTAACAGCCCATCCTTCGGACATGCTTGTCCTTCAGGAAGGGGAGAGAGATGGGAGCCAGGCTTTGTACCCTGTTTGATCACCCTTGTTTCTGTATTCCCTCCTCCACAAGTGCACCTTTTCCAATCTTACGGAGGACAATTTGGAGTGAGGTGTGGAAGTCTTTGCCTACACATCAGATTGCAGAGAGCTCTGCTTTATTACCCTGAACAAGCACACTCTTGGGAGCCCTGCCAGGACAAGAGTTTCAGGACCAGGACATCAGAAGAGCCAAGGGAAAACTGCACTATTGGCCATGCTGGACAATGTCACAACAGAGCTCCTACAGTCAAGGTTTCACTGTATGCTCAGGCAGGGGGCGTTCACTGACCCCTGCTACACACACAGAGGATGTTTCCCTGCTACCCCTTCTCACACTAACAGGGCAACCACAGGGAAAAACTCAGCCTGGCAGAGATAACTCAGCACAGGTCCTCCTGGGCAGAAAGGCAAGCACCCAACATCCTAAGGTAACTGGCCCTTGTTTGCATTGTCCCTGCTTGTCCCTGTCCCTCCATCTCTAATGCCAAGCCCAGCTGAGCTGGGTGGAATACATCACTCCCGTTACACACTTTTCTGCAGCATGACCCACATGGGGAGCTGGGTAGGAAGCTGTTTCAGAGCTGCAGACAAAAAGTTTTCTTACCAGTCAGCTCTGGTATACTTTATTTCAGCTCTGCCTCCTGCAACTGTACAAAACTGTGATTGTTGGGAGAGCAGCCTTTTCTACACCTGGCATGAAGCATCTCTCACCATTCTCAGAGGCTGGTTTATCACATGCTGACAGGCAACACAGCCCATGGCAGGGTTTTTCAATATACAAAAAACCCCTTTATTCTAATGCTTACATCCCAGCAGAAGCTGAAAGACTTTTCACAGGCATGCAAATCACAAGGCTATCGCTTCACAGCACGCCAAGAGACATGCTGAAAGCATTCAGGGGGACAGCAAGAGCTACCAGGCCAGCAAGAGCTCTCTGCATGTGGACAGAGGGCATCTCTCCCTGCCACCAGCCAGCACAGCACACAGAGCCTAGAGCGTGTCTGCTTACAAGTGCCCTCTAACTCTATCATAGGCACAACATCAAACATCCACAAGTGACCTATAAAAGAACCCATCATTTTCCCCCACCCTGACTAAGCAGATTTTTCCTGTTTTCCAGTGACTTCCAAAACTGCAGGTGTCTTATAAATCCCCACCATTTCAGACTCTTGCTTCATACCCCTTATGCACCCATTCACTTTACCTCTTTGTAGATCTTTCCTTTCTCCAGCTGGTTTATTTTGTCCCACTGCAGTGAGCCTTTATCATCCAGTTTTCGAAAAGGTCTGGAAAAAAAGGGGGGAGACGTCAACTTCTTTTGATTTTTGGCGATTGTTACCCAGCAACCACAACATCTGAATCAGAAAACTTGTTTACCTATGTAACAACTCATAATAAAAGCTCTACGTGAGAAGTGACCTTCTGGGCTTTCTGCACTATTTTCTCAGGGGAAGAGAAAGTGCGAGAGGGAAATATCTTTTCAAAATGCCTCCATTGAATGTAACCATTTCATGCCAATATCCCTAACAACTCTTCTTGCTTTTCAGATACAGAGAAGAGGAAAAATAATAATAATGACTCCCTCTGAAATGCTAAGGCCAAGAAGGCTTTGCCATGAAACACTTTGCGTCCTGTTCCAGTCTGGCTATGCCCCAGCCCAACAGAGACTGTGGAATGTCTTAATAGGATAAAGCAGTCTGCAGAGCAGATGGAAAGCAGTGTCCATGCTGATCTCGGCAGCTGACCCGAGCTGGCTCCTTTTGTTTCTGAGGGCTTGCCTGGTTACCTTCTACTTGGACAGAAGAAGCAAAATAAGGCTTAAGTTACTCGTCCCCCAGGAACATTCATGCTCAATGGGAATATTGCTTCCTCTTGGGATAAGAGTTCCAAACTGTGAAGAAAACCTTTACCAGGTCAGCACAGCTTATGAAGCCGTTTTGTAGGTTTACTCCTGTTTATGCTAGTGGCCTGGGAAATTGGGGAAGAAAATACATAAAAAGGAAAGAGTAGACCTCTCCCTGAAGGGCAGTAATTTCTGGTCAGTCATAAGTTGAGGCAACAAAGCAGACGAGTTCCCAAAGCAAATAATCCAAAGAGCAAAGTGAGGACAGCAGCTTGCATATCAGCTAGTCCCTTGGCAGCTCCTAACTGACCACAAAACCCAGCCACCACGTACAAAGGCTTCCAGAGCTGCCAATTATCAAACAGCATATATCCAGTAACTGGGGAAAAAAAAAAAATGGAAAAAAAAAAAAAAAAAACAACAAAAAAAAACCAAAAAATAAACCACGCAGATATTTGCTGTGGGGAACAGGAAAAGGAAAGATTTTGGCACACTCTCAAGACCTAGAGCCAAGAAATGGCCAGCTCTCATACATACCATTGCACTCCTCTTTTCTTTCTGAAGATTTAAGTACATTATTACTCCTAAAAATCTAAGTTAAGCCCAGACCATGACAAAACTGATGGGGCTTAAGACAGCCAATTTTAGAAACATGCTTTCTTGGCACTACCCAATCTATCCACTTATTCCCAGACTGGTCAGTTTTCATCTCCTCAGAGAGTATCTGAGAGGACAGGGGAAGGCTGGATACCTACTGGACCTAGATTATGCTTAGAAAACCACTACTCTTTTGGCAGGTAAAAGGAGTCGTTTGCTCCGGGGAAGAGGGCCCAAACCTCAGGCCCACATGCAGCAGTGCAGTATTGCCCTGTGACACATACTTCCGCCGATCAGTGAAGAAGTTGGGCTTGTCAGCTTGCACAATGACCATATCGAATAAATCCCGCCAGTTCTTGCCAACCATGTGTTTCATTCCTTTGTCCCTAAGGGCAAAGGAACAGAAAAGTTAACAGATCTAGTACTCTTTTTCTGCGCCTTTACAACAGTCTGTCCTAAATTTACTCTCATTTCAGTAACAGAGAAGAAAGTAGAGAGATTTGTGAATCTCCCAAGGCTGCCTCATTGCATGGAATATTGATATAGCACTTTGACTGTTTCAAGCTGTCCCACCCTTTCTTCTGTACCATGGGAACTCCAGCGAAGTCTGTGATGCAGCAAAAGCTGTTAGAGACAATCCAAAGTGGCAGCTCTGTAACGTTGTAGCCAGCCACAGCCTCGTATCTTCTTCAAAAAGTGAGAGTCAGTGACGCAGAGAGTGCTGTGGGGTGCAACATTCACCACAACCTGTTCCCAGACAACACTCATGGCTATTCCCACAAAACCCCCTAGCATACAACTTTCAGATGCTCACAGGAGACACTGCACTGAACAGCTCTTGCTGTGCCGTGGTGACCTATCAATGTGCAATAACGGTACTCACACAAAGCTAAAGGGACTGTTTGTAATGAGGAAGAGTTTCTTCCTGTGGTTCACCAGTCGGTTTAGTACAGCATAGATTTCATCCCCGTGCAGAATATACTGTTCTATATTGGAATAAAACAGACAACATCAATGAAAAAATTTTGGTGTAAGTCATGACCACATTTCTTTAAAAATAAAAACAAACCTAGCTCCTATACCAATAGGGATGGAAAAGTCCCCAGTTAGATCCAGCTCAGGCAGGCAGGTAGTAAACCACCATGGTGACAAAATGGCCTTCCTCATCCTCATCAACCCCATTTAGAGGGAAAAGAAAGACTGATGAACTGAGAAGGCTGGCAAAAAAAGAGGGTTGATACCAAACCACCAAACCGTCACAAGGGACAGGCACAGGTACTCCAGGCCATGTTGCTACCAGGAGCTTTCTTTCCCCTGAATGACCAGGAAGCCTTCAGAGATGGTGCCCTTGCATGTTCACATCGTGCCAAGGACCACCACCCCTTGCTTACAGGCTAAAGGAAAACAGAAACACAAGCAATGAGGTAGCTGCTTTCTCCATTAAAATAGATCCTCCACCTGACCCTAAATATCACTTGGTTCTTAATGCCACTCTACCCCTCAGCTGCCTTTAGGCATGACACAAGCAAGTATTTCATTAAGTTCTGTGTTCCCCTGACTCCTGTGACTGTGTGTAGGGCCCACACAGTCATCTTACATAGAATGCCACATAGTACGGGACATATCAAAATGGATTTGGCACCAGAGCTCTACTTAACTCACCCATATCTTTTTCAATCCATTTGTACATCACTCCTTTCACATGTACATCTCTAATAGCATCCTAAAGGAAAGGGCAGGGAAAAAAAAAAGTTTCAGTTTTACATATGGCATTCCTGTTTCTCAGCATGCAAACCTATTGCCACCACTGAGGACCAATACAGTAATGACACATCCCCTCTTCTTGCTGAACGAACAGAAGCTACATTATCGCTAAGCAGAGGACCTTGTACAGCAAGGCTCACCAATGTGCCAAAAAGAACACAGTGGCTAGCTCAGCTGATGCAGTACAAGGGGAAGATCCTCAAAACCTATCCAGGAAAGCACAGGTTCCTTACCAGCACATCTTAACATGTGGTTACCAAAGCAATCAAGACTGTGCAACTCCAGAACCATTTACTGCCCCAACCATACTGGTCCAGACACTAGCTGGCTTTTCTTCCTCCCTGTGCCTGTGGAAGCTCTGCAAAACGTGACCCAAAGGATAGGGGCATGGCCGAAGTGAACGGCAGCAGAGTTGAGCATCTGGGATTCCAAAATGCTCCCCACAAGCCAAGGAGGGCTCCAGCTCCAGGCCCCGATGGCCAGTGGGCAGAGCAGAAGCTTCCACTAGGAGGGTGGGTTTTTTTTTTTTCCAAAACAGAGCTGCCCACTTTTCAGGAGGGAGGCAAGTTAAGAGATATTTTCAAGGGCATTCGAATATCCTCTGTTTGCCAGGCCAGAGGCCAAGATGCTACACATTTTTGGACACACCTAACTGAGATTCTTCCCAAGTCTCCATCCAATGAGATATGCAAGATACACAAAACCATAGCCAGAGCAGGACACATTTTGCAGTGTTTGCACATGCAAATGCTTGTTTTAACAGTACCAGTTTTCATTACTGACAATTTAGACAGGTATACAAATGGCTGCCTTTCCCCAGGACCCTTGAATCACTTTACACTATGTGTGCTCCTTTGGGAGTTTCCCTTTCAGACTGAATTCCCACACTCTCCACTGACATTGTTACAGTGACACTTGCATACAAAACCACACAGTCACCTGGTCTCACTGCAGCGCTGGTGAAACCTGCTCATCACCCCAAAAATCATTTCCTTCAAAGCTGGGAGAGAACCAGAATTTACAATTTAGATGAGGGATGATGAAGGAGGAGACAGCACCTCTTCAAAACAGTTTTAGGAGTCTTTTTCCACCATGTGGATTTGAATCATAAAAAGGCAGAGGTCACATCTCATTCACCAAGAGACTCCCATATTGGAAAGAAACCAAACAAAAAGCAAGAGTGCTAACAAGAAAACAACTTTCTCTTGACTGGCACTGTCACTAAAAGCAAGCAACACTTTGGATTTATGTCAAAACTACCTTTGCAGAGCAGAAAGAGATTCCATTGTGCTCCTTCCCTAAACCCCTGCCCCCAAAAAAGCAAAAGGGAGGAAGAAAAAAAAGAAAAAGAAGGGAAGGGGAAGAACTATAAAGTTCCTGCAGCTAAAATCCTGGCACCCTGGGGAGGTGTCAACAAGGCTCAAAAACTCCTCCAAAGGAAAGCAGGGTAGACTGTAGTTAGTTCTTACTCTCAAATACAAATCACAAAACTGGTATGACCAGAGTACTTGGTTTACATGTCAGCTTCAACCTTTACCATTGCCTCAGGGTCTGCCCTTTTGATTCAGTGCAGTGTCTGCAACACAACCTGCACCCAAACACACAGGGCTGCAATCAGAACTACCACTAAGAATTACAGAAGAATTTCAGGTTTCGACATGTCTTAACCCACTGTGAGCCTGTGTTGTAATAACAGTTGGGCTACATAAGTCCTCTCAGACATTTGTCTTTGTAGGCACAGAAGAATCTCTGCACTCATGTCTGCAAACCTTTCCTTTGTGCTTGCACTCAGATACTGCAAAGGGATAAATTTTGTAAAAATGTTTCTTTTTCCTCATTGTACAGAAAGAAAGCAAGAACTCTGGTGAGAGCACAGGACAGTTCCCACCATTTCAGTATAGGTGTCAGGCACTGGCACAGATTTTTTGTTAGAGCTCTCTTCTCTGCCTACCTCAGTCACTCAGGAATAACTACTTCCCTCAACAAAGGATGTGAAAGCAAATGACAGGATTAGCACTCAGGAGTTTTGAACTTTAAAACTTCAGAATCATTAAGGTTGGAAAAGACCTCTAAGATCATCAAGTCCAACCGTCAACCTAATACCCCCATGCCTCCTAAACCATGTCCTGAAGTGCCATGTCTACAAGTTTTTCGAACTCCTCCAAGGATGGTGACCCCACCACCTCTCTGGGCAGCCTGTTCCAATGCCTGACCACTCCTTCAGTGAAGAAATTTTTCCTAATATCCAATCTAAACCTCCCCTGATGCAGCTTGAGGCCATTTCCTCTCATCCTATCACTAGTAACTTGGGAGAAGAGACCAACATCCACGTCACTACAACCCCCTTTCAGGTAGCTGCAGAGAGCGATAAGGTCTCCCCTCAGCCTCTTCTCCAGACTAAGCAACCCCAGCTCCCTCAACCTCTCCTCATCAGACCTGCTCTCCAGACCCTTCACCAGCTTCGTTGCCCTTCTCTGGACATGCTCCAGCAACTCAATGTCCTCCTTGTACTGAGGGGTCCAAAACTGAACACAGGATTTGAGGTGTGGCTTCACCAGTGCCAAGTACAGGGGAATGATCACTGCCCTGACTCCTGCTGGCGACACTATTCCTGATACAAGCCAGGATGCTGTTGGCCTTCTTGGGCCTTCTTTGGACCTTGAGCACACTGTTTACCCTGTACTGAGTACATATTAGGCTATGGCAACCATGCACATGCTCTCAAGGTTTGAATTAGGAACGAGTCCATTTTGACCTCAAAAGAAACCTCAGAAGACAGCCTTCACATAAGGCCTCAGGATGCAGCTCTATCCCCTCTTCCCCTTTTCCCTAGCCCAAGAGCGAAAACAACTACAACTAACACCCTACAGTTAAGGTCATGCAGGAAACCAGCTGGCACGCTCTTATCAAACACTAACAGAAGGTCAGAATGTACGCTGCGCTGCAATCCCTGGCTGCAGCAAAGCTGACAGGGTGGATCCTTATCACAAAAGAAGCAGCACAGATGTGGAGCTCCATTTCCCTCACAAGAAGACCGAGTAGTGTACGTATGGGCTGCTACCAGTGGATGAGCATAAAATTCCCATAAGCTACAAATCAAAAACCCCTCTCCACGGAAACAGGCATGTGATAATCCTGGGCTACCAAGAAAGACGCATCCTCTGTCAACAGAAGTCACCCAGGGCAGCAATCTCAAGCACTTAGATCTTGCCTACAGCATTAACTAAGAATTCAAACAGTAGCCCCCAACAAGGCTGATAAACCCATGCAGCCCTTTCAAACGCCAGGAGTTAAGCTGGAGGGCACAGTTATCACCCTGAAGTAACTGGCTCTTGAAAGCTACAGTCACCCACTGGAAAACACCCCAAAAGGATCAGGCTACTCTGTAGCTGCAAACGGAAGGGGTACATTCTCAGAGCAGGCAAGGGCAGGTGTTTCACAACAATTGCTGTATAAAGCAAACTGTTTGGTCAGACCAAGCGCCTTTGAAAAATGAGATAGTAACAGGAAAACATAGAGCTTAAACGTTTGTAGAACCAGAAAACATTTACACAATCTTTGTGATGTATTTCCCACGGAAGGACCTTCAACCTAACCAGCCTAGGTGCTCCTGTAGGAGATAATGTACAGCAACACCAACTCTGTAGTACAAACAGAAACCTAACATGTTCTGAAAACACAGCTTTGAATATTCCCTGGTAATGCTTTAATCTAAAGGGGCAACAACACTGTCATATTAGGCTACTCACTAACAGCCCCTTAGGTTTGGGTACTGCAGAGCTCACCAGTGCTAACAAGCCAAAGAGCTCACAATTCTGATGCGGTATGAGCTATGGGGCAGTTGACATTTTACTTACAGATATATCCTTGTAAAGATGCACCTGATCAAACTCAATGCCATGAGTTATGAAGTAATCAATGACTGAAGAGAGCAGTGTCATTTCAGGAAGAGAAAAAATGTCCATAAACTGCTTAAGTGATGGACCCTGGAAAGCAAAAAATGAAGGAGACACATCAAACAAAAAATACATTTTAAAAAAAAAAAAGCAAAGCCAACAAACAAACTCATATCACTCAGTACCATCTGGAAGACATTCCAGGCTAACAAAAGGAAAAACACTAATGTGGAGAGTCCCAGCCACTCAGCAAGTACAGTCTCTTCTCAACCAAAACACTAACCTAATGCATTAACACTTGACAAGAGAGGCTTCTCCTTCACAGAAATCATTAAACAAACGCAGCATCATTAACACCATGGGGTGAAGGTGGAGTCAGTCCTAGACTCTAACTTTTATTTCAAACCCATGCCTTCTTCTTCCCACCTTGCCCCTTGGCATTATCACGGGTGCCAAGAGACAACACTGCTACAGAAGCGGCTACAGCCCTTGCTGGAGGTGTCCCATTGCTCATCTAAACCAGGCGGCTGTGATAGTGGGCACATGGGCACCAAAGCTGCTCTAACCACATTCCAGTGAGGTTTCACACAGCAATGCAAGAATCACTCCAACAAGCAGTTTGCCAATGCCTGCCTGTCCTTGAGTCACTACAGAAAACCCAGAGTGGGCACAAAGAAGAAGAAAAAGAACTTGAGCCCACCCTGCAGTCAAGTGGAAATGGACAATTAAATCCTGCCCAAGGAATAACTCACCTTGCATTAGGCAAGGTTGCAGCTCTTCCATACATTTGCTATTTTTGTTGCCTATCCGCCCCAAACCTATCAGCAGGTCAACAACCAGCTTTGGCTCCAGAGAGGCTTTCCAATAAAATAAAGCTTTTTTATTCACTATGTACTACCTGTGCAGAGGACTATGGTGAGTCTCACTGGCAAGCTGAAGCTGGAATCAATTTTTCATCTTTCATCGCTGAAGTGCCAGATCAGCCAAGGGAATCGTTGCTAAGGTCTTGTACATGAAAAGCAATTTGGGAAGTACGCAGACCTCACAATGAACCCAGTCACCAGAGATGCCCTGGCAATCCAGTTGCATCATGCCAATGCATGTGAGCTTTGAGCAATCCATGACTGACAGCCACAAAGTTGCAACTCTCTAGGATAATACTGGCCCACATCAGAAGGCATTTATTATAGCTATGTGAAAGACAAACATGAAAGCAGCATCCTAAGGATCACAGAAGGTACACATGGTGGAAGCTGACACAGGGCGCATGCTAATGACAAACATGTGCCACTGTCATGTCAGGATGTAACAACAGTAACATCTCCCATTTACTCTGGTCTTATAAGGGTAGAACAAGAGACTAGCGCTCTGTCTGCAGCACTGTCTAAAGGCAATATTGGGACAACACAAATTGGGGTGAAGAAAGAAGATGTAAAAGGGCAAAGGAATAACAAACAGCATTTTACCTGAGGTCTGTTACCAAAAAATGCTGCGATCAAAAGCTATGTTGGTGTGCTGAGGGTTATACAGTTTCTACCCATCCATCCAGCACAGGACAACTTGACCTACAGCAGAAGAGAATGCAAGGAACACCCTCTGGTTTGGGCCACATATCGCACATGATGGTGCTGCTTGCTGCTTAGTGATACTCACTGAATCCTTTCAACAGATTGTTGTCCATTTTGATGTGTGGTTGCTAAGGGAACTTTTGTCCCACTAGCAAAACCAAAATTTCCTGAAAACATCCCCCACCTTTTTTTCCTGTTCAGGGATTCTGGGGAAGAAGCAAGAGGGACACACAGAGGCAGTTCCTACTGAAATCACTAGGTATGGGATTTAGCAGAGCACAGCAGAGAAATGACCTGTCCCACCAAGACCTTAAGCATAGAGGAGACATTTAAATGTTCAATGTTAACAGCAAAGACGTACCTTATAAGTAGTTAACTCTGATTTTGTTTTTGTGCCTTATACCATCATCCTACAAGGCAAGTCCAGCTTCCCACCCTCATTTTCGTTGCCTCAACTTCCTTATAGCAGACGTATTGGCACAAGTCAGGATGAAAACTGGACCATAGTTTTAGAAGAATGCTACATATGCTTTTCCCACAACACTCATTAAGTTCCCCACCTTCGTTACAGGCCAGCACTAGCCCTGCCAGCAAAAGCCCCACTAGTTGCATTGTCTAACCCTGGGCAAGATTGGTGCCTACATACTGCAGGTGTTGGGATGCCAATAGCTGTCCACACACTCCTGCCAACAGAGGATGAAGAAAAGCCTTAAGGGAGAATATTTACACGCTTCAGCAACATCAGTCCCACTTGTCTTATGCCTTGCTGCCTGGAATCACTGACCTGGCAGACCTTCCTGTTACCCATACAGGCAGCAACATCAGCATGGCAGGCTACAGAGGACTAGATCAAAGAACCCTGATAAAGCCTCACTCCACACCAACTGCACTGCACCTGCTCACACCAGCAGTCGTCTTAACCCAGATGCTTTCCCACTAACGTGTTAGTGGCACAGGTTGAGCAGACATTGCTGGATGCAAATGTCATTACTTGTATATACTTTCCTTCTCTTTGGGATCCCACTTATTAGTTTATAGAGTTCATTACATGTATTAGGAGAGGAGTCACCTCTTCGCAAAGCATAAGCTGCTATCCCTACCTCTGCGGCCAAATGTTATATCCAACTTTTTAATGCTAACTACAGGAAAGTCGAAAACACCTTGTACATACAAAGCAGCAAAGAAAGGCACCTTGGCATGAGCACCCGGTCCTACAGAAGGCCACAACTTGAAGCAGATTTCATGTTTACAATTATTTAAAAAGAAAGGTGAAGTCATCTCAAGTTGGCCAGGAGTGAGGAGAGTTGCACAGCAGGAGACTAATCGAGTGCAGTTTAGAGACAGATATCAAATTCTAAACAGAAACATCCTACTTCAAAGCTGGAAACAACACTGAGCTATAAACTGTCCAGAAAGCAACCGCTCAGATTAATTTTTCCGGGGGGAGGGGGGGAAGAGAGACAAATATCAAAAAGTGACCTTGCTGGAGACTTCAGACTCAGCAGACTCAAAGGGTATTACCAGAGGAAGCCTGCCCTTCTCCTTCCAGCTTCCCCTAAGGCAACTGAACTAAAAAAAGGGCAAGAAACAAAGCAGTTCTGGGGGGAAAGGGATATGAACGACCCCGCTTGCCCACTGCACCACACTAGACACTTGAGGAAGAAAAATCTCTGCTAACTACTTCTAGTTCAGGCAACCAAAGGATTTCTACAGCTCCGACGGACAGAATTTCAGTCCTTTACTCTGACAGTAAGCTTTTCTGCCTTAAAAAAACCAGCCACAACACTGATGGATGCCAACCTTATGAATAATATCGACTGAGTAGGTCTGAAGAGGTGTGGAGGGGGATCCCTTTCATGAAGGAAAAAAAAAACCTACCCAAAAAACAAAGAGAGAAAGGCATTGCAAGCACCCTGCTGCTACACACACATACCTCCTCCCACACAACTCACTGCAAACACCATCACTGCAGGCTGCCCTGGTAGCTTGAGAGCCGGATTTGGCCAAGGAACAAGTAGGGAACATCTCCCTATCAGTCTCCAGAGCCATTCAGCCCCAGGCCAATAGCCCTGGTGTTTAGGAATGCTTCGTGGATGGCTTTCACATGCTAAACTGCTAAATAACCTCTGGGGCAAATTCCCACTGGAACAAAAACACACACTGCAGCTCACTAGGGACTGAGCCTTTCGTAAGCCCAAGGGAGGCTAGAGTCATTTACATGCTCATACAATTTACTCTGTTTTCCTAGCTGTTAAAAGAGCTGCTGCATCATAGCAGTAAAGGGCTTACAATACCTTGCCATAGAAGTCACTCATCTGGTACAGGGGGATGTGCTGCGTACCACCATAAAGTTCGATTACCTCTTCATCAGGCACTGGTTTGAGTCCTCTAGACACAAAACAACAGAAATAGTTCGTCAGTAATCACCAGTCTGCACAGAATTACAAATCGAAGATGAAGAGAAGATGGGACAAACAAGTTCCTTTCTAAAACTCACAAATTTCTCTTGCACAAAAGAGATAGCCAGAGAGCCTCACAGCTCCATGGTTTCTTAAGATTCACATAAAATATTTCCCCAGACATTCTTCAGATACCTCGTTTGCTCCTTCAAGTTAATTGAGGGGCTTTATCCACATTCCAGCAGAGAGTTCAGACAGAGGTTTCTCTCTGTATGCTGTCAATCTGCTGATGGGACTGCCCCACCAAATCGGCCCCGCAACCTGACTTTGGCAGCACTGGGTAACTGCAGGTTTGGAGAGGTTACCTCCATGAGGGTATATCACCATTAAATGCAAAGGTGCAGGAAAAGAGCTTTCCGAAAATGAGATTTCCTTCCTATTCAGTTTTCCTAAGCAAAACAAGTTCTTCGCTAAGACCATTCAACAGAGATCGCTGTTTTTCCGCAAAACCCAGTAATCACAGGTATGGTGGCTATGAGCTGTACGGTTCGTGAACATCAGGTTATCTGACTGCTGCAGGTTTGTCTCTTGCACAATTTTTGATGGCTGTTCACTCAAGCAGTCAGCAACTTTCTCCTTTCCTATTCAATCATGGTACAGCCTCTGAGAAGTTAAAAGTTGCCTCAGTAGTGCTCAAAAGCAAAGGATGGTTTAGGAAAAGGACACTTCAAGAAGGATAGTTACAAATGGATCATAGGGGAAAAAGTTTAAATGTGTTTTAGCTAAAAATCTCTTTAGGAGGCTGAAGTGAAATAGCGGCAGTACCAACCCCTCCTTCCCACCCTCCCAAAAGCTAGCACTCAAAGAAGCCAATTCTCTCTGATTATGAAACTCCCTTCTTAATATTCTCAGAGTGTTTACGGTAACTGAAGCTTTACAGCTAAAGGGCAGAGTTCAAGAAAAAGAAACATTGGCTTCCATGCTCAGGAAATACAACACAGATTTACAGGAGCTTTGCTACCGGTATCTATGAATTGCCACTTCTTACACACCAACCCTGCTCCATTTTGGGGCAAGGTTTTCTCCTGTTCTCCAGTCTCACAACTTTTCGGAGAAAAGTTTGCTCTGCACTGTTTCAGCCACTTATTCCAAAGCACACCCAGCTCTCCTCAGAGAAAGACAGAAGAGAATGAAAAACAGGACAACCTAGGCCTTAAACTGAGCCCCAGATTCTGATGCGTCCTTACTTTATTGACACGTCTGAACTGCTTTAAGATTTTATTTGCACAACCAAAGCACTCTCCTCCTAGCTTTGTGACAAGGCACGGCAGACCACTGCTGGGATACATCCCTGCCTGGAGAAGACAGGCCCGTACGTGGACCATCTACAGAGGGGTCCTTTCCTAGTTGCACTGTTTGCTTACAGACGTTAACCCAGATATGCTGTAGCTGCAACTCAGACATCACACTGAGTACGTGACCAGATGCGTCATTAACCATTACAAAAAGCTCCAAGTCTTCCCACCCACGCTTGGCTTGAAACGCTTGAGAAAAATAGCTCCCTGCAATTATATGCCAGGTAAGCATTTGAAGCAAGTGCAAACAGGATAAGCCAGATAAGACTCTGTTCTGCTCAAAAAAACCCACCCATATGCCATAAACACACACTCAGATTTAGTAATCCACCTTTGCATATATGGGCATTTAGAAAATTATTTTCAGAACTGACAGACCTATATGCCGTTCCCAGCTGGACATAATGGAAAGCATCGATCTTCATCAGAAGACTCTGTGATAAGGGATAGATATTTACTGTTAGAATTGGTTTCAGTGTAAACCTACCCTTATTTAAGTTTCAAGTTCCATACAAATGACATTTAGAAAATAAAATTCAATATAAACATCCCACATCTATGTACTTTAAGCTGCACTTACTCCCCAGCCACTTTTACACACACTTATTCAAACTGTGACCTTTTATTGGCATCTCTGGCAATCTTTGGCTTTCTATGAGCCAAAATACCACTGTTTTGTTATACTCCAAAGTTAGTGGACAGGGATGCAGCTGAAAAATTGAGAGAAAAATGTTTCTGTGCCTCAAACAGTCTCTTCTTATCTCCCGTCCAAAAGCGCACACATTCCAAAGGAGCTTTGTGTGCACAAGAGATCTATTTCTCTTCACATTTATCTTAAGCAGAACTAAGTGGGCAAGTTTTGGTTCAGAGCACAGCTGGACCCAGTGATTTTCTTTACATAAGAGCTCTCCCTTCCACCACTTCTTCCTCTCCCCAACAGACGTTTAAGCAAAGATGTTCAGGAGCACACCAGGCTGGTAACATTAGAGCTTTCTTTGCATTTTTTGTGTCAGACTCCCCTGCTCATGGGTCATCCCTTCTCCTCCATCCATCATTCTGAGGCTGTAACGCAAGTTGTCAGGGCATGGAAAGCAGCCTCACACTAAACCTGCATCGCTCTGCAACTCGAATAAGGACGCAGCATCAAACTATTTTGCTGTTTCTACCACAGTGCAAGGTAATTGATTCCACAGAGCATTCACAACCTTCAGGCACCTTCTTTTATCAGGATACCGTACCAGTGCAGCTTGTTACACCATGGGCAGACCTCCCACTAGTTTGTGAGGAGCACAGGCAAATATGCTGAAAGATTTACTTGGACAGGCACTACCCAGCGTTTCATGTGTTTTGCAAACTCTGATCCTGACAAAAGAGAGTTCTCACCTTCCACCCACTCAAAGGGCGCTTTGCTTGGCTAGGCTAGTTGCCTCTGAGTTCCTCTGATATATCAGCCAGAGATTTGAAAAGAGAAAGAAACTCTATATTCTTACAGATCTACTTCTTACTTTGTAAAGTCAGAAGCATGAGCAGTCTGCTGCCGTGCTGTCACCTCAGTTAGGACAAAACACATGGGAAAACTCTAGGGTTTTTTCTTCATTCTCTTTTTTCTCCACTGGTGGAGAACAGCACACACACTCCAGCCTGTACTGCCTGCTTCCCTGAATTTGCTCAAAGCTCAACATAAGAAAAGCTACTACAGTGAAGCAACTTTCTCTGCTGTGCCCCCACCTGACTGCCTAGCTGTGCAGCCAGCATTACATCACTGGGCATCAGGCTTTCAGGAATCCATCCAAAGTACTGAAAAGGGTTAAAGCTAATGCTTGCACTTTGCTTGCCTGTGCTTCTAAGAAGCATGCATCTCAAGTAGTTTGGATCTTTTTCTAAGCAGTCCTATTATTCGGGGTGGGGGGTGGGGAACACTTCCTAAAGCATTCTCCTGACAAGTCATTTCTATTATTAGAGTAAGACATAATGCCTCTGCTCCTGGCAAGTACTTGTAGATGCAGGATTGAGTTAGTTGTTTAAATTTCCTGAAAGACAGAAATGATCACACAAACAAGCTGAGTTTTCTATTAATTAGCTTGTGGAATTAACTGACTTTTACATTGGCAAGGCAGTTTACCAGAGGTCCTTGCTAGAATGTCCCATTCTGCTAGAGGCTATGCAAACACAAAAGACATCTTTGCCTTGGAAGGTTTATAAGCAAGAAGAACCCATGCAATGAAGAAGCACTGCCACCCAGACGATGTATTTCACTGATAGTTTGGTGATTGATGTTATTGTAAGCAATGACAGCAAGCATTTCCACTAAAAACATAACGCAATGGAAGACAAAGCCCAGGAGACTGAAATTTGTACAGCTTACCTTTTGTACATCATAGTGAAGTCCACGTATGGCAAACCCTGGAATGTAGTCATACTTCCCAAGCCCTTCTGGATACTGGGAAGACAGACAGCAACACCATTAGAGACATAAGCACTGGGTTATCAACAAAATAATTTCAGCTGTTGAGCTGGCTTAGTCCTATTAGTCGTCTCACCCCAGGCATAAACTGACCAAGGAACAGATGCATTTCGTTTTGTCCCTTCAACAAAGAAAGTGGATGAATGGAGAAAGACATAACGGATCAGGATCCCCAAAACTAGTTTCTCTCAAGCAAGGGACACTAGTGAAAACGTAACGGATTCACTCAGGCAGTGAGGACACTTGTAGTAAGCTTCATTTGATGCATATATTTGGCAAAACAACAGCATGGCAGAGACCCTCAAAAAGAAAGGCATGATGGGAAGAAAATGCACAGACTAGTCACCTACTGCAAACAGGATGTCCCTTACTGGACACGCTATACAGTGTCATCCACATTGACTTGCATGTGGCAAGTCCTGTATGGCTTCAATGTTGGCCGATAGTCCACGGTTATCCACCATGTGTACCTCGAACCAGCAACCCCGTAGGCATTATTTCTATAGTTAGGTAAAACAGACCAGACCTTTCTAGACTAAGGTTCCTGCTCCATATTTATAAAACCTCAGGAATGTAGAGCATGGTAAATTGTCTTAAAGGAAATTAATTCCACATACAGACAAAACTTTCAGCAATCAAAGATTGTGAAACATGAAATTCATCTCAATAAAACAATAATTGACACATAAGCACAATGCGGCATTTTGCAAGCACATCTGGGGTGTTGCAAAGACAGCGGTAAGCTTAATTGAGTGGAAATTCTTAGCACATCATTACCTTGAATTGTTCTATTAGGATGTCTCTGGCAGTGTTGAAAATCATAGAGTGTAGTAAATTAGAATACTGTGCTAATGTGTAATCATAGTCAAAGCCATATATCTCAACGTCTCCCAGGCTGATCTCGTTGTTAGCGTAGATAGCGGCTGGGTTGAGGAGATTGCAGACTCCTGGTGGAAGGAGATCTAAGAGAAGGGAAAGGGAAGATGTTAGAGCAACTGTGAAGATCACTGAAATTTCAACTTTTTGTTCTGGACCTAAGAGCAGCTGGAAGTACCTCACAGCAGCAGAAGAGTAGCACAGTGCTGCTGTGGAAGACTGCTGCCCTTAAGCCACTCAAATAACCCTCCCCGGGAAGAAGCACGCTGTGAAATCTCTGGGTGTGCCTGGTGATGGTGCTAACGACTTTCAGAGTAAGACCGACCTTTTGTGTCAGGAAGCTGCAAAACAGCGTCCCCGGGTCTCTGGCCTGCATAAAGCAAAGCAGACCCAAGATTTTGAAGTGTCAAATTTCTAGCTCACAGCAGCTGCATTTTCAGCAGGCTCACCAAGTGAAAGGTTGCTGCAGTGTATCACCAGAAAAACATGCGCCCCTCACTTAAAACTTGAGCAAGACAAACAGGCTAACTCTCTTCTTTGAGAAATCTAGATTACTTCAAATTAGAAATTTTGAGGTTTGCCTTTTGACATTTTTTGTTTCTCACAGAAGCAGCCAGACTTCACAGAGCAATCCTGCAGGTACCGTTAGGGCTTTTTTTTTTTTTTTAATTATTATTATTATTATTATTATTAATGGGCAGGATAAACCAAGGTTTTGTACAAACACCAACAAAATGTAAGAAAAACCATATTAAGCTACACTCTTGGAGCACGTAATGCTGAGAGCAGCAAGTTATCGGCTTTCCTCTGATAAACAGCTGTGAAAACTGCTCAGTCCTTGCGTGTGGTTTGTCACTTCAAAAGAGGGTTACTGTTCAAGATGCTTGTGAATAAAACTTTGCTCCCCAGACCCCTAGGAAAATGGAGGCTACGTGACCTAGCAGCTGAACTACCTGTATAACCTTTTTCAGAGCTGGTCTAGAGAGCAGAGAGCTTTAGCTGCACTACAATGGGAGAGACAGGAACAGACCCTCCCCAGGCTTCCCGCTCCACGAGAGCTCTCCGTTGCAAGATGACAAAGAGCAATAAAAATAGTTCCCCGTAGTAGGTTGCCTAGTCACATCCACACTGGGGGGACAGAGAGGGGAAGGAGACATTTCCTCTCCCCTCAAAGATGGGTCATTTTCTCTTTGAATGATAGGAAAAGTGCAGACATTTTCCAGATCCTACACAGCATCAGTGGTTAGGATTTTTTTTTCCCTTCCTACCTTAACTTTTGGCTTTTAGCAAGAACCCCTGTGCCAGTTCTTTAGTGCTTCCTTGCTATAAAACCAAGTTTCATCTGAATCTAGAATAGAAAAAAATATTATTAGAAAGAGATACCAGCCATTCCCAGTAAAGACTCTGTCTGGTATGATTACAGAACTTAGGTAAAAGTCCAAAGCACATTTGCAAGCACTAATCCAAAGAGGGGACCAAAGAACAGAGGATTCAGATATAATATTTATTTTTCAGGGGAAGAGATGCATTACAAAACATACCCATCCCTCTCTCCTAGCTCACTTTCCTTTGGCCTTCAAATGGATTTCACCAGATCAACTAGAGAGGAATTACCAGAAAAGAAAGCAGTATTTTAAGGTAGGAGTGCTGACTTACTGGCTACACAGCAAGAACAAGAGCCCTCTTTCAGTGATTCTGCTGGTGGCAAAGTTCCTGGAAGGGACTGTAGAGGATGGACGCAAACAGAGTACTTTCCACTGGGATTTTAAAAGATGGGAAATGTAAATAGGATTCAGACGATCACAACTTTTCATTCTCTCATCATAAATGCTCTCTGCACCACAAACAAACAGAGCTCCACTTCCTGTCCTCACCTCCAGACAAGTTGTGGGAAGATCTTTTTTCTAAGCATACACTGGGATTTGCAGAGCGTTATTTTTCTTTCTCACAAGGAAAATGACACAACCCTAATCACATCACAGTGCAAATATGCAGTGCTTTCCTCTCCTAACAAAAGCACTTTTTTTTTAATGACAAATGCACCCCACTTGCTGCTACCATATCCCTACAGAGAGGTCAAGCTCTTTCAACGTTCACCGTTTGCTAACAGATTTATGACAACACATTTTGATAGTGTGAGAGCAGCACAAAATACCATTGCCTGAATCCCATCTCTCCTTTCACACAAGACATGAGACCCATCTAGATTCACCAACATATGCCAGCCACAACTTTTGCAAAAATACAGTAAGGAAAAGCTACTGGAGCAGCGTGGTTTTGTAACAAGAAAAGGGTAGTCTGGATTTGCCAAGTGCATGAAGTGAACCTTATCTGTGATCAGAAGCATAAGCAGTAACTGTGCCACACGATATGATTTATGAAGTATATTTAGACCCACTGGGCAAAGTCATACTCCTCCCTGCCAGCCTCAAACACACAGAGCCTCTGAGCCTCTCTGCTGTCCTCTGACAGCCTCCTGCCCAGCTCATTTTACCCCACTCAGACATTTTGTCACTAACTTACACAGCATGTTTTCTCCTACCTCCTAAGGGCCGAAGACAGACAGACACACTAGCTTAAACACTTTATCACCATTGCCTCACACATAATGTGTTCCCTACGCACGCTTCCTGGAGCACTGCACGTCTACTTGCTGCGTTTCCTACCACACATCATCGTCACCCAACCAAACTTGGAGCAGCTTGCTGACAGCTTGCTTTTTTCAAGCTGTCATCCTCCATCTTAAATTTACAGTAGTTTCGAAGTCACTGACCTCCTAGAGGGAAGGAAAAAGCTCTTTGTTTCAGTCCAGAGACTCATGCTGCATGCTTGGCTCAGTGTAAACGTCCATTTGCAGCACCTTCCTCAACAGAGCAGTCTGTGTCAGTCCCTGTTTATGCTCACGCAGTCTCTCCGCAGGTTCAGACTACATCAAGGAAGGGACAGAAGCTGGGGGCACATGCAAGATTGGTTTCAATCCAAGACCCCAAACGCGTCTGGCTTATTGAGCCAGGTTTCAAGAAGTTTGGGGTTTTTTTGTTTGTTTGTTTTTTGAACATAATCATCCGGGTGGTTACAAATTCTGAGTGATTGAGTACTGGGCTACGGACTTGGGTGCTGCAGCTCTGGTGACATTCACCATGTAATCTGCCAGGCATCTTTGCCTCAGTTTGCATGTCAATAGTCAAGTCAAAACAAACACATGACACCCGCCAGAAGCCTGTGCAGATGCCATTTTTCAAGAACGATAGCTTTTGCTTTTCCTCTCCCAAGATATCGAAACAGACTGCTGGACAGATAAGATAAATCACAGCAAAAAAAACCCAAAAAGCCAAAATGAAAACCAGTTTTACTTATTAAATAAGAGTGATAATCCCAACTACTCTTTCCATCTGGGTCCTAACTGGAAAGGGAGATTATATCACAGTTAGTCACTGTCTACTCAGCACTTCATCCGGGAAGTATGATCTAAGGGAGAATCAGCATGCATGTATTTGAGGACAGTGGGGGGAAAAAAACAGCTCTTGCAATAGATACAAACCCCTAGAATCTGTGTGCTTGCACAGTTTGCTCCAGTTCGCAACTCTTGACAGTTTTAAGGGAAGCGTCTGCATGCCCACAGATTATGATGAAACTCAGCAACAAAGGCAGACCACAAGAAAGCGTGTTGGATGTAATGCATTTTTTTATACCTGGGTGTAAATGCAAGGTAAACACACACCATCTCCTTCATTTTACTACTATGAGACCCTGAACAGCTGCTTAAATCGGAGTGTCTTCTTGACAGCACAAGCGCCTCTTCCCAGGTAACAGCCCACGTTGTTAGAAAGCAATAGCATTCAATCCCCAACATGACCGCAGAGGTGGAAACAAAAGCAGGTAATTAACAGTGAGCAACGGTTAGAGACGCCAAGACCCCTTCTGATGTGAAAAACACTCCGGTGAAGCACGTCCCCGGGGGTGCAGCACCATGCAGGAAACGCTCCTTTTCTCTCGGCCTCAGACCCAGCATGTTAGTGAAGAATAATACATAAAAGAGGCAGCTCACACCCGTCTCTCACACCCTTTGTACTCCCAGAGGTCCGACACAGCAGACATCTGTGCTAACTTCTTTGTCATAGTAGCGTGGAAAAGGGCGATACGGTAAAGCAGATGGCCCCCATCCTCCACGTCTTTCATGAATCAGAAAGTTCCCTTTGCTCACACTGACTTGCTTTCTAAAGACAAACTGCAAGTTCTTCCTCCCTTCCAAGTACCTCTTTATCATTTTGAAGTGTTGTCTTGTACCGTTTCGCAGCAATTCCTGCAAAGCAGTCTAACCAGTCGAAGTAGATACCTCTGACAAGATGGTAGGGAGAGGGAAATATTACTTAAAGAGCATTAAATGACAGAGGAACCATGATGAAAGAGTGCTGAAAATTACACTGGAGCATTTATTTATGCCATTATGCCTAAATATTTTGGGATTTCTCTCCAATGAAATCTACGCAAACCAAACACAATATTAAAAAATACCATTTCATTCCAAAACAATATTTTTTTATATACACAAAGGCACTAGACAAAGGCTGGTGTAACAGCTCTTTACAAGAAAAAACCCTGTATATTTAGGAAAGCAGAATTTGGAAGTTAACGTAACTGGTTGCACTTCCAGTTCTGGCTGCTAGTTGTCATTTTCAGTCCCAGCTCAATCTGTAGATGCCACAACTTGTGAAACGTGCACACTCCCCAGGTGATTCACAGGGAATTTATTATCATAGCACTAGACCGTTTCCCAGTTTGGCAAAGAGCAAGGCTCTTAAATCTTTGTGCCTGCTTGAGATTAGCGACACAAGCAGAATCAAAATGTGCTGGATTGCAAAAAGCACCTGTGCACCACACCAGAATCGCCAATGCAATGACCACACAGGGGCATCACCTTCTCTCCAATCTCCAGACATGATGGGCACATGTTGCTGACCGTGTCTTGCACTATTTAGATGCAAAGGTATCTCAAACTAAAAAGAGCAAGGACTACCTCTGAGTTATATCCTCAGCATTATCAATGCCTAACCAAGTTCTTGTTATCTGCAAACATGCCTCTGTTGTCAGTAGTTCTCACATTTGACCACGCTCAAGCTTGTCATGCAGAGGCAAGAAGTTAACTGTAAAGGTTCCTTAGGAAAGCTGATTTATTGTAGCTACGTTTACAAGCTTGAAGGATCTAGGAAAAAACATACACACTTATTTACAGCCAAATCTTCACTTGCTTGCCAGTTCCATTGAGTTTCAGGATTGGATGTTTCCTAGAGCGCAGGACTTCAGACACTGCTTAGTAACAGAGCATATCAGCCTTCCTTGACACTTCAGATGCCATCAAACCAAAATACCGCAAGTCTTGCTCAACACCACCCCTCTGACAAATGCAATTACACTTTTCCTTTTGGCAAAAGAAAAAAGAAAAAGAAAAAGAAAAAGAAAAAGAAAAAGAAAAAGAAAAAGAAAAAGAAAAAGAAAAAGAAAAAAACAAATCCCACATTAAGTAGAAGTAGTAGCCTCAAACTCCTACAGGTAATGAAACGTTGTTTGTATCACCACACTGAAGCCTGGCAGAACACAGGTGTGTTTCTACAAAGTTGAAAACTTCTGGTGCCTGGGCTCTGGCCACTGAACCAGTACCACCAGAGTTTTACCGCACAGAAGATCTCATCCTACACATCCTGCCCTGTCCAACTTGGTCAGCATTTATGACTGGAACCCTCTCCATGCAAAAATGCAACACTGTTCTATAAATCAAGTCCTAAGCAAGAACTAGTTTGAAAACGCATGATAAATTCTCCTGGCAGAGACCTCTCTCCAAAACCAGTAGCAATAACTGACAATATAGGGCAAAGGACTCCGCAAAGGTGGAGTTTCAGAGAAGGAGGGAGAAGGTGGCACCACAGGCATTGTCTCAAACTCAATACCAATGAGTATTGAGATGTCATGAAGTTTTCAAATCCATAACCCAACCACAGACATTCACTTTTACATCAGTTAGAAATCAAGAACAAAGGAACAGACTGATGCCACATTTTGCATGACTCAGTTTAGTTGTCAAAGCAGCAATTAAAACCAACTCGGACCAACTTTGTTTATGCCTCTCCTTGACAAGACTTGAATAACAGCACAGCCTTGAGATTTTGGTTTGGGGAGCTGTTCTTTAAACAAACAAGGGCCTTCTTATTTAACATGTCTAATAGTTACCTGAAGGTTCGTAAAGAGTCTGCTCCATAACACTCATCTCATCTGCTTTACCTAACTTAATTTTGCATTTAGTCCTGCCGATTAGTTCTCCATCTCCAGTAACAACTGTACCTCTTGCAGCCCAACAAGTGTAATTGTTAATACAAACTTCACAATCTGTCACATAGTAAAGAGAGCGTTGTCCCAAGAGACTATGACACAGTCCATTAACATATCTTCATTTAGTCTTTCAATACCATTATGGAAAAGAAAAAAAAAATGCCATTGAGGATATTACAGTCCAAACACCTTTACAAGCCTTGCAAGTTGGAATTTCTTTCAAGCTGTGGGGCTAAAACCACAACAGAGTCTTGGAGCAGGGACTTAACATGAGGCTACTGTCCTCTGTCAGCACCCTGTAGTGCCTCCAGCAGCTCAGGCAAAGGCGCTCACATCCTGCAAAAGCTAGAATGCAGCAGGCTGAGCACCCAGTGGATCAGCGGCCAATTCCTTTACATTTGTGCATCATGAAGGACTTCAGATTTTACATCACATCTCGTGTACTGGAAGGTGGGGGAGGAAGGAATGACAGAACTTGCCAATCGCAAAATAGCGAGAGGGCTCTTCCAGACGCCTATGGCTGGCTGCCACCCTTCTCCAAGCCGTTACATAAATTAAAAGCTAATGGCGAGCTATTTAACAGCAGACACAAAGTCACACTTCCTAGCTCTCTACAGTGCTTACCTTCAGCATCCCAAGAATCAAGAAAGCAGCAGGAAAAAGTTCCCTGCCCTTATGCCCTGAAAGCTGTTCTTTCACATTTTTAGGAGATCTGTTGCTGCTAAAAAGACCACAATCCTGTTTTACGCACGGACAGATTTGGTGAGTGGCATGAGTGTTCTCCTCGCTTAGCAAGATGTCAATGCACCTGACAGAGCCAGCAAAAGCACACACACACACACACACACACCCCCGCACACCCCCTACAGCATCATCAGTCTTCTCCACAGCCACCCTTGGACCAATGGCAAGTTGAAAGTTGGCCCCTGGACTCCTCACCACATCAGTCAACATGTCTCTCTGTCCTAGTCTAACCGCCTTTCCATATGCCAAACAATGGCGAATTAGAGAAAAAAAAGCAACAAGCCCTTAATTTAGACCATTCGCCATGACATCCACGTTAGGGGGGCTGGTTGTGAAGAACCCAGCGCACTCTGCATGTCCTGAAACGCTGAGACCAGCCGAAGGATGTTCACAGAGAGAAGCCCGGGGAGAGGAAGACCGGGGCCAGATTTCAATAGAAATAAAACCGTCCCAGAGGGCCCCGGGTGATGGAGGCGTGCAGATGGCATTGCCAGGAAGGCTTCTAACGCCGGCAGCTGCACAGCGATGGGCACGTCCCAGTTCTGCGGCGCGGGGAAAGGCACCAAGATGCAAAGAGGGGAAGAAAAAGGGGCAAAAAAGAAAAAAAGGAAAAAGACCCGCTGGACGCGGCAGTTCCAGCGCCCGGAGGCGGCCCTTACCGTAGACCAGCTTTTTCATCTCGTGGTACCTGGCCCACAAGTAGGTCTTGGTGTCGGCTCCCTCGGCCGGGAGGGGCTGGCTGCCCGCGGCGGGGCCGGGCTCG
>WEKW01026073.1:17991-37770 GCA_013389905.1 Sula dactylatra | reverse complement strand
GAGCCGCCCCTGCCCCCCGGCACCCCTCCTCCCTCCCTCCGGTGCCGTGCGCCGCCGCCCTGCCGGCGGGGGCGCCACGGGGGCGTCCCCTCACAACAGCGAGGTACCAGGGGCTGGTGGCGGGGTCCTCACCCGCAGGGCCTCGGTGACGAGCGGCAAGTCAAGCACGTCTCGCTTTAGTGCAGGATGTGACACTGCAGATTCTGCCTCTCTAGCAGAAGACACTGGGCAGAAACAAACAAACTGGGTCTAGAATACTAAATTAGACTTTTGCATTGAAAGACTCACCAGGGTTGTCAGAATCTAAGCGTAGGTGTGCGTTCGTCTGAAATGTGACTTTAATGGAAAAACAGGTATGAAAATGAGGCACGAGAACTTAGCTAATGGCACTTAGTTTCTAGAACTTAAAGCATTTAGTTTTAATGTCACTTGTCCCTTTAAGAAACCTTGCTAGAAATTTTTGTGCGTTTCAGAAAAAGGAACAGCTCTACCGTGTGTTCTGTGAGAATATTCCCATCTTCATAAGAAATCTAGTCGAGTCTCCTGCAGAATAAAACGGTTCGATACAGCTTCCATAGCTGACAAACTCAGTGCAAACAAAACTGCTTCTTTGCTCACTTCTGAAGGCTTGGCTTTGTTTTTCGTGGTTTTTTGTGGTTTTTCGGTTTAATATTTTTGAGGCATACCTGCATAGTAATAAAGTCAGGTTAGAAACTAAAGCACAACATCCATTTCAGCTTGAGCCTTATTTTCCTAAATGAGCCTAAATGACAGTAATAATAGTATTATATATATTATAGTGTATATATATATGAGTAGTAGTAATAATTGTGCAGTTTAGCCTTATTACTGCTCCATAGTTCATGCAAAGCAACAACGTACAAGACCGATAACCTCTTTTTTTCTTGTCAGTGAGAGATTCTATTTGGTGATGGGTATTTAGGGATTATCAGAGTGAGGGGAGGCAGGAAGAACGGCTAGGAAGACTATGAAGGTGGGTATATTCCTGCATTTTGTTCATTAAAAGAAAAAGCTGAATTACTGAAGCCATGCTGGCAGTCCTCAGGCATTGACTTTGCGCCTGAAATTTCATTTCCCTTTGACTTCAGCTAGTTTGGCATTTGTATTTTTAATTACCCTCATGGGAAAGTAGACAAGAAGTGACTGTATCACACTGGAAACTTAGTTTTCTTATAAAAACATTTCATCAGGGCTGATGGCAAGAACTTTAGCCTGGATAGGAGGAAGAACATGAGCTATTTTTAAGTGGTAATAAGGATCTGTATTGGCTTGAATTTTCAGTTGCCTGTCAGTCAGTGTCTGCAAGAGAAAGACTGAAAAGTTTAAAAAGAGGTGACAGGCTTCATACATTCAGTACTATCTTGCACTTGGAAACCGCTAATATAAAAAACCCCTTTTTTTCTGGCAGATGACGTTTACCGTAGGAAACAATCTGAAAGACAGTACGAGGCAAGGATGGAAAAAAATAAATTTTAGCTGAAACATTTCAAGGGGAAGGTCCTGAATGCTTCAACTGTATTAATACCAAAGAAGCATTACTGCCACACTGATGGCAGGAGAAGATTTTGTCTCTGCAAGATGAACTGTAATCTACAAGTTCGCGTAGTACACTCTCAGATGGTTTTGGCACTTTCGTTCTTCCATCTACTTCATATCCTTAATATTTTGTATTTAAGCCAAATACAATGGCGAAAATTTCACTGTGTTCAGGCCTCTGCCACTTATTTAATGTTTGTTTAGTACTTTTAAATAAACTGAACTGTGTAAACAGCGTCTGGCTACCACTTTTCTTTGCCCGATGAGACACCATTCTTGTGACAAGACCAACAGGAAAGAAATATTACATATTGCATACATAATAGCACAATGGAAATAGTAATTTTTACTTAGTTTCCTTTGTACTGATAGAAACTGCTCTGGCATCTGATTTGTTTTCTTTCCCATGTGGCATAATTTTAATTAGATAAAAAGAGGACAGACTTACTGCTCAGTGTTTACTCAGCCCATGCTGTTTGGAAAGTCATCTGTGCATTCAGGCTCCACTGCCTACAAGTGCTGTCATACCCATTGTTGCTGCTCTAACAACGAATGAGCTGAGGGCTTATGGGGAAAGAAGTCTGATGTATTTACCTGGTAACAGGCAAAAGTTCAGAGGAATGTGCAACAGCAGTCCTGGCCAACCTGAATGCCGTCTGCAGGACTCCTATCTCCCCAAAGAAAAGCAGAAGCTAACTGCTATATCCTAGACAGCTTTTACTCCCCAACACCCTGACACAAGTTCTCAGATGCGTGAGAGCACATCAGTGTCTATGCATTAGGATGACTACTGCAGTTATAAACAGTGAGGATCATACATTAACACAATTGTTTTATTTCCAATGGTAGGTCTATATGCTGAGGGCTCCACAAAGAAGCCAATTCTTAAGATCAGCCTAAAAACAAACCTGAGGGAGTTCATATACTTACATGTATTCCTGTGCTAACTCCTAACAGCCTTTCTCCACAGAAAGTTTTCATCAACTAAAGACAGTGGCTGTTTTGAAGATGTTACAGTGCAGGTACTCGACTTGCAAGGGTAACCACCGTATTTTGTGTTGTGCCTTCCAAGGACTCGATCTGGAGGACTAGTGCTCTTTGTATTTTCAAGAGATAAAAAACTGTCAGAGAACTAAAGATGTGACCGTGCTGTTGCATATTTTGACTGGATAGCAAATTAATTACTTGGGAGAAACCTCTATTTCAGAAGTAATAAGAACCTAGATTTTTTACTTTGGTTCCAAGGTAGAGCCCAAGTTCAAACACTCATGCACAAGCTCCTTTTCGCAGTCACAGATTATTGCACTTAAGTAAATCCTGACTGTAGCAATACATTAAAGAATAAAGCATTAATAAAAAGCCAGATTTTGAAAATCGCTGAGCTTTAGCTCCATCTGCCTTTAGTTCTCGAGCGTTTTGGAACTCTCTTGTGCTTGGTTTCCATGGAACAAATAAGTTTTTCAGTATCTTTCGTTTTTCTAAGAAAGAGCCCTGTGCCCTAGTTACTTCTCAGTACTTGGGAGCCTGGCATGAAAACTTCCTGTGGCTTCCCTTAAGCACTCCCATAACAGTAGCAGAGTGTTTAACAGACATCGGCAAGTCAAGGTCCAATTTTTCACTTCAGAGCTCTTGCTTATTTTGCAACACTGTTTCCCATTTGCAGCTGAGAGCACCAGGCATGTCTGGAAGATGTCTTGGGTGTCTTCAGCTAGGTGAACAGTGAGACAGGCTACTGTCGCTCACAAGAAGTCTGATGTCAGGGAGTTCTGTGTCACTGGTCTTTGTGACCAGTGCAGGAATAAAATCCTTCTCCAAGTTAGCATCATACCATTTCAGGCATGTTTCTGTTTGACAGAAGATGAAGCTTGACATTTAGAAATCTGAACTGTATTCTTCATTCCACAATGTGTTTCCTAGTGCTCATCTTTCTGCATGCTTTGATTTTGCCAGACTCTCACTAACACTAGAAATATGAGTAGCTGGAAGGCTGCAGCGCCCAGCCTGTTCCCGTACCGAGCACACTTGGGGATTTAGTATCACTTTTAATCGACACCTTCAATCTTCAACAGCCAAGGTCTTAATTTGTTTTCTCAGTTTTATCCCTGCTGACTCCAGTTCTACGCTCTTTGCCTTGCCCAGCAATCTCCTTCCCATCTTCTTTCTGGCTTTCATCTCCCCATTTCCTTCCCATCCTCCAGCTTCCCCCCATCTGTCTACTGTTGTAGCAGGCAATGGGGAGGAAGCAAGAACTCCTTCTGCTCGGAGCTCAGGCCAGTACTGGGAACACACTACTGCTGCTGTTATACTCTGTGGGAGCAAGCCAGGAACACAGCTTTCATTTTAAGCACTGCCAGTTCTGGGGTTGAGCACGTCTGTTCCTTCTTCAGGGAATTTGTCTGGTGTCAGCCCAGAATGCAGCTCGGCATCTACAAACAGCGGTCTCATGTTCACTTTGCAGTGGCCACAGCAGGAGATTCTGAGAATTGGCAAAGCATTTCTGCTGAAAGCTTTCCAACTTGTAGAAGTCAGGCCAATATAGACAGCAAGCATGGAAAATTTCAACTCAGTAAAGCAGCAGCAGCAAATAGTCATCTGCAAACAGCGACACGTATGAGCAGTGCTGCTCACTACTCCAGCATTAGAGAGGGGACAATTTCACTGCCAGTTCAGAATGATTTTGTGAAAAGAATGGATCTGTTCATTGATCGTTTCCCTGCTGTTGTGCACCCAAGGATGCTGCCTGCTGAAAGACCTGTGGTGAGCCAGGGAAGTACCAAAAAGAAGTTCTGGTAAAGGAAGCATGTACGTGCTCAGCCTGTACTCTTCCCTTGCACAGGGGTGCAGCAGAGTTTTGCCCCAGTTTTTCAAGAGTAGAAAAAGGAAAAAAAATAGTAATCTGATACGTATTGGTGAACTCTTACTATCTTCAGTGGAGGCGAGCTTTCACTTTGGACTTCATACACCCATACAAAACTGTACCTGCGCTCTGGTTATGGCCAGCCCCAGCTCCTTCCAAGAAGGGTGTAAAAATCTGCAACAGGCACTGGTGGGATGACTGGTCCTGAGGAATTTCCTGAAGTTGTTACTGGATGTTGGTGCTTCACACCAAGCATAAGGATTAATTACAGTCCTCCCAAAAATCATCCAATGGAAACTGAATTTGGGCACTCCCCGTCTCTACAGTTGCACAGACTTCATGATCGACCATCCTTCACCATTTTTGTCCACGGCTTTTCATTGTGCTTAGCTTAACCTGGGCTGAGCCACACCAGTTATTGGTTCTGCTGTGCAGTTCAGTGCATTCTTCTCAGTTTCTTTTCATGTCTCTCCTGCTGCCTCCTTTAACAGATGGTATCTGCAGGGCCAGACTTCTGCACTGGATTTCTGATCCCTCTTGGCACAGGAAGGACTGACTGTAGGACACCACTGTCTCTGAGGCCTGAGAGAGACTGGGAATCTCTTTATCCAGAATCACCAGATCCTACTGCACTGCAGCAGCTGTCCTTTTGTTTCTTTGTATGACAGTCGAATTAGACTTGCTGGAAAATGCACCAAGCAAAAGGAATAGGAGGTGTATTTTATCAAACAGAAAATTTCACATATATCAATGAATCAGATCCCATTTCTTTCTTGATATTCAAAGTACCCAGCCATGTTGAAGCACTGCTCCAATTTAGTGCATTTGCTATGTACATCTACGGGTGATCTTCAGTATCTCAGTCTAGGCAAACAAGACGTGGAGGATGATTAGAATTAGTCTCCTCTGTGCAGCTGCACCATCCACCATCAAATTTTAGAAAGGTGGAAGTTCTGTAAAGCTGGCAGCCTGCATGACAGGCAGTGTTTATCCCCCAGGTCCAAGGCACGAATGCATGTTAATTGAATATAATGCCATCTGGTTCTGGTTGTTTAAATATCTGTTTGTAAAGAGTATGTCACAGGCACCTTGAGACTGGAGAGGTTGATACCACTTAATTTTGCTTGCCATCTGTGTGGTATTGAAGAAAACTTCTATTCTGGCTTTTAAATTTTATTGCGTAAAAGATGCTTTTTTCCACGTTACTGTTCTAATTTCCTTTATTATACAGCTACATAAAAGAGAGTCCTGAATCAGGTTAGCCTCCAGTATGAAATTAAGGCTTGCTGTTTACTTTCAAAGCAATTAATGTGGGGGCAACTGGGACTGACTGAGTCTTATCTCCGCTCAGCTTGTTCCCAATGCATCACATATTTTTCAAGGTTCACTGTTCATGCTCCTTATGGCTCAATTTTCAACCGTATTTTTCAGCATCACTGTTCTTAGCACCTACCAGGCATGACCTGCAATACACAGGACAATATAAAAAGGATCCTTTACCCACACACAAGCGCGCATGTACCAAGGACTTGATGAAGTGTGGAGCACAACAGCCAGAATTACTTGAAATAAAATCCTAACAAAAGTCTTGATGGGACACTCAAACCTGGTTAATCCAAAACACTTTGCAAACTATTTTTATTCAAATTAAAAAGACTCAGGTAAACAAAGTGATGGTACATACATGTTATAAACCTGGTTAGCAGCTTAACCTTCAGGAGTACAGATGTAATGAAAAGCCAAGCATGGATTAACCAGGTCCGAAAACATACGCTGAAAAAAAAAAAAAAAGTCACCAACATCAACGTTTTGAATTTTTACACAAACAGTAAATTTTCTCATGGAAGGGAAGGACTGAGGAAGAGAAAAAAAAAAGATTAGTCATCTCCAAGTGGTTTATGAAAATACCGGTCCTAGATTAATCTATTTTCCACTCTCACAGAAGCCAACCATTTCCCATACATACTTTTATTTTACTATGAAAGTTTTGTTTACGCCAGTACAATGAATGGCAGTGGAAAACAAATGAGGGGTTCAAACACCCACAAAGAGAGAGAAAGAGAAAGACAGACAGACATGTCTTTTTTTTTTTTTTTTTTTTTTTTTAAACCAGAGTCAGAAAACAGTTTCTTTTGCTGGTTTTGAATTCTAGACTGTAGCCATTATATCCTAAATTTTACTGCAGTCGACTGAAATGCCTCCAATATACAGAGACATGATTTTGAAATAAATAAACAAAGCTTAAAACAATTGATTTGGGCCAGCCCAGTGGCTTAGCGGTAGTGCTCTGCACTGCCTTGCGGGAGGACCCAGGTTTCATTTGCACTTCCAATCTCTGGCTCCTGGGCCGGTAAGAGCAGTGAAAATAAGGCTTCAGCTGCTTGGGCAGGAGAGAGCCAGTGCTGCAAGTCTGCTCATCATTGACCTTCAGATAAATTAAACATCTGAGTTACACAGGCTCCAGAGGGAGTCCCATCCAGTCCTCAAAAGAAAATAAATAAAAATAACTTAACTAAAATCCATCCCAGGTTCTTTGGTGTAATTTTTGTGAATGCTGAGAAGCAGGAGAATCTGGTGGTGTATTAGTACAATCCATTATAGTTCCAAATACTCAAAAACTAGGATTTGCTGCCTGATTTGCTTCAACGTCCCATCTTTGCGGATAAAATTGCAAAGCCTATGGTAATTTAAACACAATTTAGGATGATACTGTATCTATGGGGGTGGTCTAAGACTATTCAGTTTCTACTTTATTAAATAAACTCGGTCATTTACAAAGGCCAGTAAAGAATTTCTGTACCGCAGGTGTGCTACTTGTAGAGTTCAAAATTGTAATTTCCCTATATGTTGCTTAGCTTCATTTCCTTCAGATCCACTGCACATCTGAACTAAACTGTCCTTAAGTGCCTATTTGTAATTACATCATTTTCTGTGCACTGACTGGAAGATTGCAATAGGCAAGGGAGAAGAATTAGCCGGTAAAATGAAATAACAGTTCATACTTGCACGTCACTTTCCTCATCAGTATTAAATTACTTCAGCAAAACAGAACCCAAGATATCCAGTATTTGAAGAAAAATATTTAACCTTCTGCCAAATGTACTCAAATAAAAATGTTCTGTACTATTAGACTTTTTAAAACATTTCCACAAGATGAAGTGTATCAGTAAATCAATTCTTTTGGACTGAGTTGCAGTGACCACATTCCTGCCAACAATTTTTTCAAATTAATATGGCTTTCCCAGTTACTTAATGCAAACTAAAAGTATTAATTCTTTTTCTAAAATTAAATACATGAAAGGATTTACCTTTAAACAAGTAACTTTACAGTCCAAAAGTCTAGTTAGTTACGAGGACAGGTAAAGTCTTTAGCGAAAGGCAGTCACAACCTTGAAATTTGGCAAGAAGAGTCTATACCTACCTTGCTTAGAGGAAAAAAAAAAACCCCAAACAAACTCTCTGAAGACTGCAATGAAAGTACTCTATTTCTCCAGCGTACTAGGTATGCTAAACTCACACATACCGTACAGTAGTATTTTACTTTAAAGTTAATTTAAGTGTCAAATTTCTCTCAAATTTTGCATTGCAAAACTTTCATTAAGGTGAATCAATACACTGAAAGAAAGCATACAAAAATGTCTTACAATGCCCAATCATTAACAGAATGTGTGTGGATTTAAAAACATCACGTTACTTCACTAACAAAACAACTCAAAACTTTCCTTCTCCTCTAACTTACCTTCCAAGACCTGAACCGGTTCAAAGTTCTGCATGCCTTTCCCACATGCAGACTGACTTGCTTAGGGAGGAAGCTTCCCCTTCCCACTGCTCAGTGTTAGGGACATCACAGAACCCCCAAAGCAGGTCTTGGTAGATGAAATATTTCACCTTCTAAGGGCATGCCAGAACATGTATTCTGTTACTGATTCAGAATCACAATGGCCTTGGCTACACAATTAAATAACAGGACAGGATTGGACAACATTAGCAGTCAAGACACCCTTGTCCCGTCCACTCTAGCACTTCCATGATGGCTGTGGCCCACTCAGCTGCCTCAGTATTGACTTGAAATGTCATTTTTCCCTAGCATCAATGCACACCTTACCTTTAGCTTCTTTTAAGAGATCCTCCCTGTTCACATCCAAGCGAGATTTCTGCTGGAAGTGGCTAGCACACACAAGCACATGTACACACATTCTTCTAAGATGTAAACTATGACTAATTTCACATTCCACTGTACCAATCTGTAAATACTTTTTTTTTCTTCTTTTATATAAAAACAATGGCATCAGATTCTCAGCAATAAAATATAAGAAAAATGAAACCTTGACTACACTTAACCAATTATGAAATCGCCTTTCAAACAAAGGAAACATATGCAAAAATCTGTGTATTTGATAAAGTCAACTTAATATAACAAAAAGTGAAATATGCTTATTAAAAGTGTCCTTATATAAAAATGGTCTTGCAATGTACAGTAAAATGCAATACAAATTATTGTTGGTTATCTCTCCCCACCCAGTAACTAAAACAGCTATTGTTCCACAAAACTCCTTATACACCGGTATCGAAGAAAAAAGCAATTATGCAACTAAACATTTTCTATGTTGTACGCCTGACGGATATTAAGGGTGTCTCGTAGCATCAAGTCTCGCAGACGCCATAATGCATCGGCCATTGTGGTATGAGCCCCTTTACTTTTCAACCAGTGTGAAGGGAGTCGGCTCTCTTGTTCTTTCGATAAGTGGACATCTCGTCTTCGTGCTGGAAGGTCAAGAAATGGCCCAATTATCTACTGGCTTTGATATTCACCACAATTTTTCAAGAAAAAGGCAAATATAATTCTACAGTACAACTTTTACCCCGAGTATTTAAGCCCATACAATTGATTCTTAGACTTGTACATCATCAATGGAATTAGCCTGGTGACAACATACGTATTCCCAGCCTGTTGATTTGTTTTTAACAATTACTTGCATGTGTACATTTTATTAAGTAAGCAGCAGATTTATTTAGCACTTTCCATAAAAGCAAAAAATATTAATGGTTACAAAATGTGCTCCGCCTGGAAACACCCCACCCTGTATCTAAAGTCTTACCTGCAAGGGTCTGGTCCCACTTGCTAATACTATTTGATTCAGCACTAAGCCCCTCAATATATTTCAGATAGGCTTCAGAATGAAGAAGCCTCTGTGTCTTTGGTGGAGGGGAGACGAACATGGGAGTTGTGGGCTGCTGCATAACTGGCTGACTTGCTGGGCTCTGGCTGGGATACGGAGGAGGTGCCTGCTGTCCTGGTGGGCCAAGGATTCCTATCTGCAATGACAAAGCGATGGAGAGATCACATGTGGGGGAACTGCAGGGAAGCCACTTCACATCTGTGCATCAGGTCATCCTCATACAATTGAGCTTCAAAACAGGTTATGAGCAAAGGCATAAGGAAATTTCCCTGGAAGACACCCACTTCAGCCAGGGCTATCTGTTGAGGTCACCGAGATACACAGAGGGAAGAAGTGCAAACAAACCATACTCATAGTTAACTGACAACATTGCTCATATTTCTAATCTATGTAAACATATTCTGATTAATATCACTATTTCTCCTCTCTCCTGTTACCCTCATTTACTCCTTTTGCTTCCTTTTTATTTCATGTTTTCTCTAAATTGATCATAAACCATGTGGTCTGTGAAGGGCAGGGTTTATCTCTAAAACATTAATCCAAACTGACCCTGGTCCTTGGACGCCTGGGATACTTCCAAAGAATAAACGCTAATCGCTGTCAGGCAAAAATGGCAGGCACACAAATAAATCACAGTCACACAGAAGAATTCCCACCATTGTGATTAAGTAGCAGTACTGACAACTCTCAGCACCGTTATCCTGTGGTCTGGAGGAATTCAATGTCATAACATACACACTTCACTACCTTCCCACTCAACTTCTGGTTTTCTTTACACCCTTTAGCCAAAATCACATTTCTCTTTATGATGCAAAAATTAGGCAATAAAACTGGAAATGTGCTGAACTCTTGATCTGTAACAATCACTGAGAAGGAACATCTGATCTGTTATCCAAACTCACAAATTCTGAGCTGCCGATGAATATCTGCTTCATCAGTTTATGAAATATGGGAGCAAACATAGTTTTTATCCACTCATCAATGGCTGAGAAAGTGGACAGCATCCTCTCTGCATCACCAAAGCATGCGAAACCTAAATCAGGAGCAGTTTAACAGTGTTTTGAAATGACTTGTATTAGTTTAGTAAAAAGGAAAACAAAACAAAACACTGTCTTGCTTATACTGCAGAAGTTATCCGACTGGGCAGAACCTAATTAGTCTAATAACAATTCAACCAACAAATACAGACATACACTCTGAGTGGAAGATATTAACTGGTTCTAAATACATTGGTGTACATTTGGTTTATGTTCTCCCTGGGAAAGGCTCTGTGCATCCCTATGTGTCTTAACTGAGATGTTGTTCAAATGCTAATTCAGAACTTTAGAGCCTCAAAAATAATGCAAAAATGACTCACCTGTTGTCCAAAAGGACTTGCTCCGGGTGCTGGAGTGCCTACCATGGGGGACACGTTTTGGCCTATAACACCTATATTGCAAAATATGAAATAATATGTCTTATTTCAGAGCAATGACAAATACCTCTTTGGTCTTCTATAGCAAAAACTTATACTTTGATACTGTTGATCGCAGTTATTTTAAGCAGATGTATGACATTCAAATATGCCCCTCTCCCCCAATAAAAAAAAAAAACCACTTTAGAAGTTCCTGAATGAAGAAAAAAAAAAAAAAAGCCAACATGACAACTACAAAACATTGATATGCAGCCTGTTGGATTAATTTAATTAAAGAAATGCAAAGTGAATAATTTTTGGTGTTCAGGTTCTTTTCACATTACTTAGTGATTGCCTGACTAAATCTTTTTGTTTATAATATACACCTTTGGCTTGACAGGATCTTCCCTGGAATCCTTTAAGAAAGGAAATGCTGATTTACTTTAGCAACATTTAACATTTCCTTGTGTTCAGTTTTATAAAGTACATTCACAGCAGGAGGAAATCCAAGCCGTTGCACAAACTGTTAGATCTCACTAATATAAAAGGCAACCTGCAGGTTAAGCTTAAATAGTCTTATATATGAGACAAATGAACATTTTAAACAAATTTCCAAAAAATAAAAACTGTTAGTTTTTATCAAACATATTGAGGTTTTTCCCTATTGCACAGAGAGCAGCAGATAACACCCATGTCAGTCTTACGTACAAAAATTTACAGATTTGAATTAGAATCATGCAGTTCCTACATTTTACATAAAGATGCTTTGTTCTGAAAAAATGAAAGTTATGCCTGCTGCTGCTTTTCTTTCTGTTTATGCCACTTCTCACAGTCATTCATTGGAAAAGCTGCAAACTAACTATGCTCTTCCTGAGGGCTCAATTTGCATGCAGATTTCTGTATCAGTGATCATGCGCCACTGCATCTTGCACACTAAAGCATATTTCCAATGCATTTTCCATTTGATGACAGCCCCCATTTTAAATGCATCTGTGCTAACAGCAAGTCAGGAGTGGGAAAAACACTGATAATACAAGTTGTGGAATACGGCACAGATANTTTTTTTTTTTTTTTTTTTTTTTTTTTTTTTTGTACAAAGCGGAAAGGTCTGGAGGAGGGCACCCTCACCTTTCCAGCACCAGAGAGCTTGGCTTCACCCTTAGCACACCCAGCCCGATTTAGCACCACTTCAGGTGTGGTCCTCCATCCCCAGGTATTATTTTTTTCCCTAAACCATATCCTCTCAGTTTTAAACACCATACACACAGCCCACTTCTCCAGCAGGAAAAACTCTTCAAAGAAATGCATTGTCCTGGATTCACCTCCCAAACGTTTGTACGTTGCTGAAGTGTGCTAAATGTCACTGCCTTGGTGAGTCGGAGACAGGCTCACAGACACACAGCTGTTTTCCTACTCCCTCTACGTGACATTATGATCAATCTTACACACCAGCAAAGCTGCAAGCTGTACTCCTAATACTGATGGATTTTTTTAAAAAAAGCAAGCAAACAAACAAAAAAATAAACCAATCCAAAACAATTTACATACAGATAAAAGTCTTAACAGAGCTTCTGATAAACACAGTTGCAAGTAGGGTAGGGGGAGGCAAACGAGACCACTTTTGTCCACAGCTTGCTTAACTGCTGAACATATGGGATACACATATATCTTTTAAATAGGCATATGAGTTATCAGAGGTAAAAACTGAAAGAATCAGCAGAAAACAGGATCAGAGGGCAGATGAACATTTCTCCCCATAATAGGGACATGTTAATGGCATTAACACTGGAAAAATGTTTATGTTTCACTCAGCCTCACTGTTCATCAAAAGTGTGGCCAAAAAATAGCAAATGTGTAGTTAGATATGCTCTCAAATATCAATTCAAAATTTGGCCACAATAGCATACTGAGTTCACCTTATCCCCAAATGTCTCCAGTTACTGTTCTATCAATAAGGTTTAATCTGAACACTGTTCTGTAACAATGCGTGTCAGTGCCCCAGTGGCCAAGGGGTCTTACATGACCAGGTCCATTGAAGTGCAGTCTGACTACTGATAAACATTAACGTACTGAAAGAAAGTTTGGTAAGGATGAGAGCAATAAATTTCATTTATAAGCCCTCCTTAAATAAGAAAAGGAGTGGAAGGATGCTATTGAAATGACATAAGGATACGAATAGGCAGATTTCAGCTTTTCAAGACCTCTGATAAACTCAAGAAGAATTGTCAGGTTTTTTGGCTGGAGCAAAACTTGTGCTGGAGCAACGTCACATTGCCCCAGAAACCTTCCGCTGCTGTTTTACTGGACTTGCTGTTGTGTCAATGTTTTGCATCTACCTCATATATTCAGCAGTGCATTGTGTGTGCTGCAGCTAAACAAACCTGCAACGTTCAGAAACGAAAGCTACGACCAAACCAAGCTGCAGATAATTTCTGTAACAACTGGTTAAACCGCAAGTACATGAAAATGAAATAAGGAGCAAATGAGGATGACATTCTTACCGGGTGGTGGGATGCCTGGGATGCCTGGCATACCTGGCGGAAGTTGGTGGGGTGGGGGCACCCCTGGGTGAAGTGGCTGCATGCTGCCCATGCTAACAATGCCATCAACTGGGCCCTGCAAAGGTGGCAGCACCGGTGGATAGCCACTTATCATGCCTTGAAGGACACAACAAATTTCAAACATGCATCAATAACATGCAATATGATCTACACAGTAAAACATGCACTACCCACAAAAAAAAAAGCACCTTTAGTACAGCAAGATGATACTACAATTAGTATCTTGCAAAAATGAATAAAAATAAAAAATAAAAAAGTTATAAATATGAAACACTATACTTTTGATGAATTAGTATTTAGTGTATTTGTATGTTTCTCATAGGGCTATAAATGCTGAATATTCACATATGTTAACACAAGAAATAAATTCAGCCACAATTAAATGTTACTAACGCAAGCAATTTTAATACAGCTTAAAGCTCTGCCATCTGCATACAGATTACAAACACAACGCTAACTACACATACAGCCCTGCTTTGTGGGCTACCTCGGAGACCAAACTCAACTGGAACAAATATAAAAACCTATATGTTTTTCTGCAGTTCATATGCAAAATTAACACACAAAAGCCCTACAACATTAGCATAGTTAAAACTAACGGCTGTGACTGGGGTGATTTTTATTACAACATCTCCAGTATAAACTATGGAAGTAACTCAAATTTTAAACCTGACAGCACTGGATGTGCTGGGCTGCAGTGACTTACACTCATGGCACTAGACTGAAGTAAAAGGACTTACAAGGAGCACCTCCAGCCCCTCACAGAATTTCACTGACTGTTCTCAAGGTGTCTTTATAGGAAAATCAATAATATGACGAAGGCAGTATTGTGCTGCTGCTCGTAACTTTAGTTTTCTGCATGTGAGGGAAGAAAATTTAGAGCTTATTCTGGTTTCGGCTCAGGTTTGTTGCTATCCATGAGGTGAACATACGCAATATAACTGCACTGTGTTTATTAGGTCCTGCAACATAACCTGCTTGTAACTTGCTTGTCCCTCTCCCATTTTCTAGGCTTTTTAATTTAAATGGATGTGTTGTCAGGTAACCAAGGAAAGGTGTTGAAAAGACAATGAAAAGATGACAGAGGACAGAAGCAGGTCTAGAGAGACGAGGTAAGTTTAGAAATGCAAAATTGCTGGGGTTTTTATAGTCTGTTCCAAGTAACAGATACTGAGTCTTTGCCACACTCCCAGTAACTCATAAAAGAAGCTTTCAGGACAGGGATTTCTGGAATAAGACTGGCCAAAAACTCACACCAGCTCTGAGTGAAAAAAAAGCTGTCATGAACTCAGGATCAAAACAGACCGAGAAGCTCCAAAACACAAGCTAAATTTCTCACTTCCTCAGGAAGAGTTACAAAGGTCAGAAACCTGAAGTTCCAAAAGCTTTACATGGAGCAAACAATGAGAAAATAAAGAACTGATCTCCCTCAAACCCTCATTTTCCACAGGACACCTAGACTGACACTTATTTAATAGATCTCAGGTACCTATTTCAAATGTCTGGAAGCTCATCTGTACCTCTTTATTAACATAGTGAAATCCATATTTGCTTTTGAAAAAGTAGAAGAAAAACAACAAAAGCATCCCTAGAATGAAATCTAGAAATCCCTAGGTTTTCACTGTAGCTACTGCCTGGTACTTCCAGTGCACCCTGAGCTGCAATCACATCTTCAATGCATTTACATACACTTCAAAGCTTTAAAACAAACAAAACAAAATAAAACAAAAACCTCCAATGAAACAAACCCATATATATCAATCACGAAAGCTCACTTCTACATTTCCAAATAAAATACTCACTTAACTGGCTGAATTAATAAAGTTGTCATCAAATCTCCATGAGAAATCAGTTCTTGTAGCTCATCACAAGGTTATAAGAGCAGCCACTTTCATACTCCATGTATGAGTTATCACTTTGATTTTAAGCTAGTAAACACGGGCAAACTATTTCCAGCTCCCACAGCTATGATTTATGATGTCTTTCAAATTCCTTGTTCTCCCATTTTTTACGATAACGACGTAAGTTTAAATAAACTTTTGTAATGCCTGAATTTACAAGAAACTAGAGCGCTGCACACTAAGAGAAATGCATCTCAGAAGGTAACCAGATTTCTTGGACCTGTGGGCCACAAAGAAGTTCTCTGAACTAGAGAAAAGCAATCAAATGATGGAGGAGGATGTGAAAGAGGTCTCAACAGAATAAGATACTTCTAAGTAAGACTTGTGGAAACTAAAAGATGAAAGACACTGTTTTTCAAATGGCCACAAAAATAGAAAGAGTTAAAAAGATCCACTTGATCATCCACATTAGGAAGTATTTGACAACGCCAAAGTGAAGAGACTTGAATGCCTAACTGCTGGAATAAGATGATGGTCTTAAATACAGGTTTGCTTTTGAGAAGGCTGCCACAGGAAGTAAGTTAGCATGTGTAGTTTGCAGAATGCACATTTTTGGAAAAGTTTTAAGAAAGTGTTAGTAATAAGTATTACTGCCCATCAACACCTACCTCCAAAAAAAATTGGAAGAGTGACTCAATGCCAAAAAAACAAGAACCAAACCAAGAAAACACAACCACAAGAGGATGATGTTTCTACATATTCGAGATTGAAGTAGGTTACGCACAAAAAAGATCAGCACTGGAGAACTCCCCCCCTTTTTTATTTTTTCCTTAATATATGCACAGTTACATGTACACACACACACACACACACACACACAAACACACACAAACACACACCAACCGCAAACACTTCAGAGGAAAATTACCAAGAACAAAGCGGGGGAAAAAAAAAAATGCAACTCAGCGTAAACGAATGCTTTGTAATCTGGAAACCATGAACCAAAAAAGGAATGTGCCTTCAGTTTAAACATCCATGCAACCTATTTACTGAAAAGGGATTTAGGGACCGTGATGAAAAATGCTTCAGCCTGTCAGCTCTAAATATGGCCACAGCCTGTGATACGGGAAAGAAAAAGAAAAATGACGAAAGAATAAATGGAATAATTTGAATGCCTTAAGCTAAAAAAAAACAAACAAACAAAAAAAAAAAACCCAACAAAACAACAAATCCCAAAACTCAAAACAAAAAACCTCCAAATACTCATTTTTACCTATTTGGCACTATTTTGGCCGTGACTGAAGTAATCTAATTAGTTTGATTAGAAATGGGGGAAGGAAAACAACCTATCAGCTCATACCTAATTCATTACCTCACCAATGTATGGCTGATTCCCATACAAGAATCTCCAGTGGACTACCCTGTCTTCACATCTGCTCCTGAAAATACTCCAAGCATACTCCCTATGAACTCAAGTCAGATTACAACTGGTAACAAGCACAACACCCAGCAACAGGGACCTCACAGAAGAGTTCTCCAAGCTCAGTTATATTCTGAAAATCACCTGATAAAACCAGAAATGCTGGCATTTCGTATTTGTTCTTGCAATGGCTCTAGACCCTAGTCTGCTCTGCTTACTAGTAGTGTCTAAACAGCAATTCTGTAAAGCTTTTGCTTGGATTTAAAATCTGGTTTGGATTCTGTTTGCCTCTCACCTTCCTGACAATAATAAAAAAAAAATGCCTCCTACTTTACCACTTCCACTGACGCTGCATGCACTAGAAGAGTATTTAGCTTACTCCCCTCCTGCCGAAGCAGGGCTAAACATGAACCCTGCAAAGTAGAGTGAATAAACATGACTGCACACAAACAGAACAGGACCACCACACAAGGAGGACCCTTCTCCCTGTATTTTCAACAGGCTACTCACTACTGAAGCAAGTAACGTGGAACTATCAGGCTACTGCTGCGGTTATGTATACTCATTATGAAGAAAGACTGAAGAGGTTGAGCTTTTTCTTCCGTAAGAACAAAGCGACCCAAGAGAGTGTTCAGAGTTATGAAGGGGATTGATATAGTGGATGAGGAAAAAATGGTCATAGCTCCTACGTTTTACCTGCAACAGGTGTCAACTGCTGATTGAGCATTCCCATTGGTGTTGGTGGCGGCACCACCCCCATAAGAGCCCCGACAGGAGTGCCTGCCCGGGGGGAGGAATTCTGCTGCTGTGCTGCTCGCTCTCTCTCCTGCTGCTCAGCAACTTTAGCTGCCCGCTCTGTAAAAGTATTTTAGATTTTCAGTTCTGTTTTGTAACCCAGAATTTCAAAATATTATCTGTTCATTAAAAAGGACTAGTCAAACACTGGCATAGTTTAGTCAAATATAAAAGTAGAACAGATGAATCTTTTTATACAGCATATGATTTGATTTCATGTGGCTGCACCTAAGACTTTTAGAGAACCTTTAATAAAAAATATTTGACAAAGTTTTATCTCTTTCTAAAAAAAAAAATAATAATAAAATAAAAATTTAAAAAGTCAAAGAACAAATTTGATAATAACACCAGTGTTACCAACATGAAGCAGCAGTCCAGCACTAGGCTTGGTCTGCACTAGGAAAACATGGCAACACGTTCCCTATTTTGACACCACTGGCTCAGCTAAACCAGTTGCAGCGAACACCGGCAGCTCTCACGCAGATCTGCTACCAGCTGCTGCGGGAATTTTAAGCCCGCAGCCCACAGCCACTGCTACCATACGTGCCCTAAAGTAAGATGCAAATAGCAGTGCCAGCCGGTGACCCATTTATTCTCGGGCACACCACATATTTTACTACTGATGCAGCTGACAAGTGGTGGCAAAGTTGGGAAGCATTTGCAAAGTTTCCCTAATGTAGATAGGTCCTTAGTGTTTGGAACATAACAAGCAGCAGTTTGATGAACCAAAAATATTTTTCTCTGTCGTTTTCCCCATTTGGTCCCCTTTGAGCTATTATTTCCTTTTTTTTTTTTTTTTTTTTTTTTTTTTTCCTGAAGATGTCTAACTCACATTGTGCTGCTCACTGGAGGTCATGTGTGTCCTTTGTACGGTGAATCTGGTCATTATCTCAATCAAGTTTCTCACTGTGACTGCAAGAACAAAAGATCTACTACAGGGGAATCTGACCAGAGGACAATTTTGTTTTAAGGGAAGGGCAAAGGGTCATTGGAAGAAGAAAGAAAAAAAAACAAACCAACAAAAACCAAGCAAATAAAAAAAGGAGAGATACTGAATGCCCACTCAAGGTGCTTCTGGGGCAAGTTGCTAATCTGATTACTCTGAACATTGTATCTGACTGACAGAATGAGGAACAACAAAGAATAAATGAACGCGGCATACATCTCCAGCAAATTTTAATAACAGTGAATGCAGGGCTAGAAGTTCTCTTGCAGTTGGTAGAAGATGAAAACTGCCAGTAAAACAGCAATCAAGGTCGTCTGCAAACAAAGGCTAAGAAGAAGTTCATCAAGGAGATTAAGTTATGCATCCTGCCAATGTTACTTGTTTTCTGTAGCATATGACTTCAAACGTCTATCACACATTTGTCTCCTGTAGAACCTGTTTGTGCAGCTTCTAGCACTACTTCCATACACTGAAAGACCAGTTTTGTTTCCAAAGGCATTTCCCTTCCTTCTCTTCACTTCTGTCATTTCAGGTAGCAATGACGACACACAAACTCCTAAATTTACTACAGGCAACTCATATGTGATTGAGCACAAAATACACAAGACATTTAAAGGTAGATCCTGAAGTACAAAAATGAGATAATCCTCTTCAAAGCTGAGCAAGGATCTGGGGAAAAGATGAAGCAGCTGTCCTGACTCTCACCTACTTTTGGCCAGCTAAAAAAAAAAAAAAAGTGGTCAGACAAAAGCAAAAGTTCTCAAGACACTCTGATGAATGAGAAATTACTGTTAAGCGTTCAGCTTTATCAGATTTCGGAGTGCTGAGCTTTGAAGAAGGACCTGACGTAGGACAGTACTTGAGATTTACCTAGTCTCTATCCATGCCGTGACTGCCGCAGAACTAACAGATGAAACAATGCTGCAAAAGGGAACTGTAGCAGGTGTCCAAGAAGTTCAGCCTTGAGCATTCTCCTTAATACTCAACACTAAACAATCGTTTAGGCCAGGACTTGAAATCAAACAACATTGCCAAACACATCTGAAGAGACAGGACAGAGACCTTCTCCTTTGAACAGAGCTTTTCCTCAAAACAGGCCTTTACCTCAATCCCATGCATTATTTTATTTTATTTTGAGGAGTTTTCACAGTGCAGTTAGCCATGCTGGCATTTCTAACACAGCCTGTTCTTTGCTCAACTACTGCTTAAAAAAAAAAAAAAAAAAAAAA
>WEKW01026072.1:109601-137890 GCA_013389905.1 Sula dactylatra | reverse complement strand
CCTTGGAGATACTAACCTGTCTCACCCAGATTTCATTGAATAGTCCAAACCCTGGAGAATTTTTACACATTTACCTATTTTAATGGACCTGTCAGAATAATGTTTCCTCTTCTTCCTTTCAAATGGGAAATTTCCAATAGAATTCTACCTGCCTAAGGCCCAGCCTCTCTGGAGATTCAGCCCTGGGTTGTTGGTAGCACTTTATACATAAAAAAACAAATGCAGCCACAGAGTTTATCTGATAACGCTTCAGGGCTAAACCAAGAAATTTTTGTATTAGTAGGGCACAAGGTTTGCAGCTTCAAAATGGAGTGCTCAAAAGATGCTTCTGGCCCTGGAAGCTTCTAAGTTATTAACTACTGTTTAAAACATATTTTAGTAGAAAAAAGAGAACAACACTGTCTCAGATTTGCATATCTCCATGTCAATTGTGTTATGTTAGTTTGACTCATGGAAACTGTTACAGGGTTTAGGTTTTCAAGTGAAAGGAGAAAAGGAAGAAAAAGCCCGTAATAGCTTTAAATATCGTATAACTGTAAACCTTTGAATGAGCCCTTCTTTGTGCAGTTAGGTGAGTTTTTTCATTCCAGCTTCTGCCATTTCAGGAAAAAAATAGCAGATACTTTTAGTTTTAAAGGTCTTGAGGCCTCCATTTTTTTGTCTGTCAAACTGAAACATTAAAATTCATCCCACAGTGATACTATAGTCATGAATTGAAGGTGGCTGGCAAAACATTCGGATCCCTAATGACAAGGGAAAAGTGCATGAGAAGTTTAAGTCTTTGGCATCCAATCTAGGGTTAAATAGTGTAGAGTAACTAAGACATCATAGTTAATAAGAAGCTTAGAAGGGGAATAAATACCTTTGATTTACAGAGCACTATATATTGTGTGCACCGAATGCAATAGATGCCAAGCAGAAAATAAAACTATATATGACCAAAAGGTGGAAGACTGCTGGTAAAGTATTTGTGTCATTGGTACCACACTGCAGTCAAGCAAGGCCAACATGTAAAGTTTCTCAACAACTGTCAGTGTGGCAAATTGAGGTTAAACAATCAACTAATTCTTCCATTTCCTGTCTTTCCAGTACTTAATCCTGTAACATCTAATGAAAGCTCTTTTTGTGTCATAAACGAATACTTCTGTGGAGCTGTTTCCTTTAACTTCTTCACATTTTCCATCACTGGCCAGCAGATTTCTTAAAAGACACACATTTGTTATGTTGCTTAATTTACATCTGAAAGGGGCTTGGCTATTATGATGATGAACATGATATAAAAATTGTGCTGTATAGAGTAGATTTGTTGTAAGCAGTATATCAAAGCAAGCATTCAGATGCACACAGGTTACTTACCCTGACAAAAAAGATGCTTTCTAACCCCCAGAGGAATATTACTGAGAAGTGTTCAGTACAAACTCACCTTTTAGCAAATAAAGGATAATTTTCCCAATAAAGAATATCCTTTAATTTTCTATTTCTTTGAAAACCGCAGGGGTTTTTCCATAGGTCGTATATTGTATGTTGAAATATATGTAAAAGGGCCATTTTCTCAACCCTGCGATACCTTGTGACGTGCTTTTCAGAATATCTAGCAGAATTTTAATTTCTGTCAGTATTGTCTATTAATATTTACATGTACAGGACCAAATTTGTTTTGCAGTAACATCAGTTAGACAAGGGATGTTACAATTAATATCCCCTGGGTGAATATAACTGAGTGTGGAATCTGACTATTAATGTTTTTGTTCAACGAGTGCAACGTAGTATTTCACTTTTCTAACATCCCTTGAAGGCACAGGCAGAAAGTGGGGGGTGGAGTTCAGCACAGCAGCCTATAACAAATGTAACAACCTAGACTGGATGACATTATAAATAAAACAACTAAGACACGGTTATACACAATCTTGAAAAGTGATAAGGGCCAGACAGGTAGGAGGGAAGTCCATGGATTTTAAAGTGCATTTGGACAGCTTGAATGCCTGAGAATCTGATTCACAGAGATTAGAAAAGGGAAATCACAATTCCCTTTTCATTTGTCATGGTCATTAAAGATAGTGAGCTAGGCAAACAAAAGAAACTGGCCTAAAATAAAGGAAAAGATGTGACATAATATCACACATTGCTCCAACGTTTAGGACAGAAAGTGTTTGCGTGTTTTTTTGTAGTTCAGTGTACTCAGTCAAATAAACCTCAGATAGGAGATTGCCTATTATTACAACAAGAATGAAAGAGAATTAATTTTCTTCTGTAAGAACTGCACCCATGAAGTGCAATAGTATATTCAAAATCAGCTGGAAAAAATGAAAACTTAATTTGTGTTATTATTAGCCAGGACGAAATGTGCCTTTTTAATTCATATTATCGGATTGGACAGTAATGTGAATTTTTCTTGAATAGTATATACTCACATTATCACACATGCTACTGAATTTCTCACCTACCCTTTCCTTCATTGTTATTGAATGCTGCAAGGTTGGAAAGTGTTTTTACTTGGTGGGTATTAATTCCTCTGGGCTACATAACTGTACAAATGCATCAAGGCAGTCTATTTTCCTACTACAAATACAGTTATTTTTAAACAAAGCTGCACTAAAGAACTAAAAGGAAGAACATCTTAATTGATGCAATAATAATACCAGAGTGACATATTTTATGGAATTAGTTGAGTTCTATTTCTATGGAAAGAAAGTTATTAATTTGTTGGCTTTTCACTGATTTATAAAACCCTTTGAGAATTTCCAGTTCTTCTGCATAAAGTCAGGCCATTAATCAAACATTAGACAGCCTTGCATATATTTTTCACGTAGACATTGACATAAAATTAACATTGTCACATTCATGTATTGTAATATGCCACTGAAAACATAATCTGATGCAGAGGAATGGTAAGGATATGTTTTTTACTATGACATCAATTTAGTACAAGTTTTTATGTATGAGCCTCTATAATTTTCCAAAAGTAATGCCTACACAGAGCAATTCTCGTGTCTGTGTGAATAACTCACACAATTTCCTTGAGACATCCTTCTCAGACAAATTTATTTGCATGCACTTTTGTGAGTATAAAACATTTTTCATGAAGAAACACTAGGAATTTAGAGGAAATATAGGAAAATGTAGGCTACTAAAGAAAAAAGTTTACAAAAGCCTAAGTCTTTTCTTTAAATGACTCACATCCTTATCTCCTGCTCTTAACTGATCTTTAGAGAATTCAGCCTTCATAATAGATGCGTAGTAGCTTAAGTAGGGAACAGGGAGTTAACTAATTCCTAACTCACTCATCGGCTGGCACCCAACTGTGACTGAAATCATCCTCATTTGATTCTGTTTTGCTCTAAACTATTTTGACTGGGTTTGGAAGTCCCCATATCTCCTCCTTAGAGGTAGCATTTAGGAAGTGCACATGAAGGGCTTGAGCCAGGATAAGCCTTTCATTCCCCATCTCCTCCTCCCAGTGCCATGTACCTGCAGGAACTTGAATTTCCAGCACGCTGCGGTTGTTTCTGTCAAGCTCCTTCTTCAGGGATCTGGTGGCGGGCAATGGAAAGACGTAATGGCATTTTGTTGGTTTAAAGCTGGCATCGATGTTGTGGTGGTCACAGGAGATGGGTTAGTGAAACTATCCAGCCTTGCTGATAAAGCTCTACCCACAGGCACCCATCCCAGAGGTACAGGAACACAAATGTAATGGGAAATGTGTAAATGTGTATGCTCGGGTCTGTGTAACGGGGCATGCCCAGGGATTAGCAGGTTGATGGGAGCCTGCAGCCTGCGGCAGCAATGGCAGCGCGTGGCTCTGTAGGATGGCAGGAGAGGCTGAGGGGTGATGCTGCAGACTGCTGCGGGTTCGCACAGCTCTCCCTGTTGAACAAGTCTTCTCAAAGAGATGTTAGTTATTAATTCAGTTGTTATTGTGGAGTGGTAACATGAAATATACTTCTGGGGATCAGCTCCACATTCAGCAAAGACTACAAATAATGGCTCAGGCAGTGCTCTAATGTGAGAAATACAAGATTCAAGCCAGGTTTTTTGCCTGGATCAGGTTCAGCTCAACTCCCAGGAATCAGTGTTCTCCTTTTACTTCAGTGAAGTTTGGAGTCCAATGTGGATCTTTGCCTCAGGATTATGCCTGTCAAATACATGAAAACACACGCTTGTAATCATAGTATTAGCAACCAATATCTCACCAAAATGAGTTTCTGGAGAGGGAAACCTGCACCAGCTGCATATTTTATAGTAGCTCTCACGTACGTGCAGTTTGAACAGAGCTGGGGGGACAGTGTTGTGCACTTGATGGGGAAAGGAGAGGGGACGAGCAGGAATGGGGCTGGTTTTCCTGCCAGACCCCTAACTACAACCTGCCAAGAAACTTAGAGGCTTTTCTAAGTCAGCAGAACATTATTGCTCTCCTATCATCTCTTGTGTTACGGCACTCGCCTTAGAAATAGCTGAATCTTAGAAATAAGTCCTGTGCAAGTTCAGCCAACTCGGGAATGCCCCAGCTCTGTCAGCACAGGAAACTACTTCAATTACTTTTCTGGCAGTATCAGCTTCTTCACAGATTTTCTTTCTGAATTGCTACTTATTGCACAGTCAATTTATTGTGTGTTAAATTTTGTCCCTTCTTATGCTAGTCCCTTTTATCTTTGTCTTTTGTTGCTAAGCTAAGAAAAAGCTAGGGAAAATATTTATGCTGGTTCATTACAGTAAATATAGTTTTATGTAATTTTTTTGGCTGAAATACCTGATATAGCCAGGGGAGCCCTAATTTATTTTCTTGAAGTAAAATCTCATGGAGTTGGGACCCAGGTATCAAGTAACTTTGTTTGAAGTATTTGGCCTTTACAATGAAATTTTTGTTTCATGGAGTGACTTAGGAGTAAAGTGATTGCCACGATTGATGTATTATCTTTTCTGTGAAACACTGGGTCTGTCCTTTACTGTAGCAATGTGTTATTCATAGCCAATACTTCACATTCCTGTTTAAGGGATGAGTATTTCCCACTCTATTCAAGACAGAGACGCAGCCTCTTGTTCTTCATTGTATAGAACCTTTCACTTTATCTTTTCTGACCTTGACTTGACAGACTGAGCAGATATTTCCTTTGTGGCACCTCTTTTACAACTTTAACTAATGGTGTCTGGTGATTTCAAGGTTGAGGTTTGTGAGCCTGGAACTTATTTTCTAAAAAAATATCTCTCTTGTTAGTATTTTTGCTTTTGGTGGCTATGATCCAGATTTCTGTGGTAGAATAGATTTCACTGAGCTACTACATTTTCAAGGTCTCATTAACTTTTAAGTAACTGTCCATTCAGCAATGTTTACCATCTCTTTCAACTCTGTTAACAATTCATAGGATTGTTTTATTTGGAATTGCACTGTTTTGGCTAACACCTACTTCCTGACTTCTGTTGTAGTTCATCTTTTTTATTCCCCCCCCCCCCCCCGCCTTATTTTTTCTTGGTATTAATTAAAAAAAAACCAAACCTATAGTTCATAAATACTGGGCACATTTTCCCTAGTAGAAGTTGCAGTCTTTAAAAAAAGAAAAAAACTGACAAAAGCATCATCTTCCACCTTAGGGATCATAATTTAATCTTCCGCTAATTATTTTCTCTACTAGTGAGCATGACAAAAGTACCAGATATTTTTTCCTCTTTCCAATTCCAGTGTAGGTTCCCCCACTTAAACGAAGGGAACATTTCAGTTTTAATTCATATGAAATTCATAGTTTTTCCTAGCATTTTCTCTAGCACTGAAGAGGTAGATATTACTACATGAAGTAAGGGACAAGATGGAGGAAAGTCATGCTATTAATAATTCTGAATGCCTTGAGGATAGCCAGAAGCTGTGGTCCCAGAGATCCCGCATGTGTATGTTCAGATTTAGACACTGTTCCTTCCATTTGTGTCATTTGTGAACATCCTTTGCTTCCCAGTGAACATCTGCAATTAACGGGAGAAGTTGTGTGTGTTTAGTATCAAAGTAAGTCATTCTGCTAAATCTGCAGGAACCAGTCCAAAAAATGTCCTCCCTGGTATTGCTTGCCCCTCTGGCGATAGGGAGGATGGCTGATGATAGTTCTAGACTAATTATTTTCAGGGTGACAAGGAGTTACTCCCCATCTCTGGGATAACCTAGTCCCAATGTCTTCTCGATTTATCCTGGACTGTATGTCTTTGAAAAGTTTTGATAAGAAAAAGGCAACAAGAGGGAAACAAAAGAGGCAAGTGAGTGTGAAAGAAACAGATGAAGTGGTGCGCAGGGGATGCCTGCTGCACTAACCTCTGCTTTGAAAGACGTCAATATTGCGAAGGCCTTAGGTTGGCACGGGACATAAACTGTGCTAAAATGATTATTCAGCATATTCACCAATTCGTTACACTTTCCTTTTGGAAATTAATTTGCAGAAGCATTAATTCCCTTCCTTCCTTATGAGACGAGTCCCAAAGTTAATAGATGTTAATAGAGGCCAGGACTGGATCTTGTGGATATGTTTGCATCACACAGGCTCAGGCTGCAAACCCGCGCTGGAGCTGAGACCCGCGGCTCCCCACCCCACCTGTTTGGGGGAGTGCTTCCAGGCGAGGGTGTTTTCTTTGTGACTTTAGCATTAGCCAGGGCAAACCTGAGGTTTGATGGCAGCTGGCAGAAGGAATCCCTTGCTGGGACAAGCCAGTTCCTGGCAGTAGGATCTGCAGTCCAACAGGAGTTGTACTGATCCAGACAGACGAATGCTTCACAGTAGTGGGCCACTTCTCACCTCTTTGCTGCCCATGCCTTAGAAAAAAATATCTCAGACTGAATCTGTAGAAATGTGCTATTTCACGGCTGTGTTCAACAGTGACATTTTAGTAGTGAATCTGCTGGGCTTTTATAAAAAATTTCCCATCTTTTCAAGAGCTACCAGGACCCCTGCTTGAAAGAGAAAGCAGCAAATGGATTTGCAGTGGGAGAAGCCGCTTTTGCTGGAAGCACAGTTGCAAAGAACTGGCATGTGCAGAGACTTGATAGAGTTTTACTGCCAAAACCTTCTCTAGGTAGTTTATAAAAGAACCTCCAGCTCATCTCACATTGATTAGCTTTTGAGGCACAACTGCTACAATGAAAAACTTTTACTGATTTGCATGTGTCGACAATTATTGCAACAGCAACAACCTGATTATACTAGTGTGTTAGTCCCAGATATGGTGTATTATTCCCTAGCTTTAGGAATAATTCAGATAGTTATAGCCTCTGGGTTCATTTAACCATAGCCCTAATCACTTCTGATTAAAAAATACATAAATGAGTTTGTGGATTTTTTTTGTTACACCTCAGCTTCTAGGATTTTTTTTGCCCTGAAGGAAAAAAAACTGAAAATAAGGTCTTGGTATAAAGAAATGTTTGAAAGGCTGTACAACAATAACAAAAAATATTTTCCTTTTCATAACATTTTATTTAATTGCCTCATTATCACAATTTTAGTATTTTCATTTTATTAATTGCTGTAGGTTTTGTATTGGGTTTTTTTTTATTATTATTCTACTTGCAATGATTCTCCTGTTACTTTCTTCATGTTTACCAAGGGTTTTACTCCTATTGTTTCTCCACAAAAATAACTAATTAGTCAACCATTTTCTCATCTGGTATTTCTCAATGGCAGGGGACTAGAAACTGAATTTCATCTAATTTTTCATTCTGTTTTGATCATATCATTGTAGATAGAGAATTGCGATGAAAGCCAACCTGCTAAATCATTGATGTGACAAGCAAAATAAAGCTGAAACGACAAATCTTTTTGCTCAGAGGGTGAGGTGAGGTGCATAATTTAAAAAGTGCCCTGCAGATGGAAACAGAAGCAAATACTGTCTGTAACGTGTCTGCAGCCCTGCAAACTGTTCCCTCTGGGCACAGGAACCACTTCCAGTGCTAAAATCTACAAGATGAGAGCCCCAGCCTGAGAAATGCTTGGTGACTAGTGTCTGAGCAAAGGAGATCATTGCCTTCTGAGCCTGATGCAGAACTGCACCAACATTTCTTTTTATAACACTGACTCTAATTTCCACTGTGCTCCCTCTGATTCGGGGAGTAGCAGGAGACAATGGTGGGTGTGCATCGATCTGTCATTAGCAGCAAAGATGAGCAGCTGAAGCTCTCTCGTTTGACCTTTTATGCTGTCCCATATGCTCCAATTTGCCTGGATTGGCAATGCTTCAGTTTTACTTGAATGAGACAAAAAATATTTCTGTGAGAGTTATGCTCCTTAATTCTGTCTGCTGGGTCTGCACTTGGCTCTGAGTGACGCCGAGAGAGAATTCTACAAATAGAGGTATCTCAGCATTATAATCTATCTCCTCCCACCCATGTGAAACAATATTTATATTGCAGCCCACTTATCTGCAAAAAAGACTGAAGTAAGCAAGATTTTTGTTCTTTTTGTTTGTTTTGATTTTAAGCAAAATCATTCCTGCCAAGATATGTTGCTTGTAGAAAATATACTTTGGGGGAAGGGGGATTTAATTTTTATTATTTCTAGTTGATTTTTTTTAATTACAATTTTAAATTGGAATTTTACTTTAGTAAATTGGAAATAGATTCTTACCGTGTTTCTAAGCATAATGGCATTTTTGTATAGACGAAGTAGTGTCTGGAGTTTCCATTTTATTATTTTGTCTGCCTTTTTAAACATGTTGTTTCAAAAAAAGTAGAGTTTCAATCATAAAAATAAAAAAAATAGCTGAAATATTACTGAAAAAATCTGTTTTACATTTTCAGCAGACTTTCCTGTGACTTACAGACATAAAACAGATACCAGCCAGGAAAGGCTGTAGCAGAGAGAAGTTCTCCTCCAAAACACTGGGCACACCTCTTGCTGTAAATATCTTTATATTACTCATAAACTGAAAGGCTGACTGAAAGAAGGCAGCTCGAATGGAAGCTTGTTCTGGAGAATATTCTGTGTTAATGCAGTGCAGAGGAGTTTTAAGAAAAATTGCTGGGCTTCTTCAGTCGTATGCTCAGTCCTGTTGTACCACAGCATTCCTCCTCTGGATCTCTGTAAAATACACATTTCTTTAGAACACGCTGAAATGAGTTTTTCTTGAGAGTGAATCAATGGAAAACTGATATTAACAACAAATGTCTGACCAAAACATGAATGTGTATAAACCTTAAGCCTTAAAAAGCAACATATATCAGTCTTGTGCAGCACCGCTGAATTTAGTAGTGTATATATCCTGTCCACTGTACATCCTAGCAGATATGCATGCACTTGGAAGGGGATTATTGCATTATTTCACGTGCCAGATTGGCACTGAAGCCAGAGAAGTATGATGCCTATTCAGAAAGGGTTAGAATAAAGTATGTGCATGCTTATGTTTGCACACAAACTCCTAGGGACTTGAAAGACACTTCAGAATCACCCAGGAAAGAACTGCTGCAGTGAGTTGCTACAAAGATTGTCATGCCTGACCTGCAGAGCTAAGCTATGCAGTAGTCCGTAGCTAATGAATTCATCCTGGAATATGTCCAGTTTATCAAAGAGAAACATGAATTTTCAGTGACCAAAAATGCACAGAGTGACTTGTGGCAGAACATTGATGGGGATTTTAATTTATTTTTTTAAAATTGTATTCTAAGTTGACATTTCCAGCCTGTGAAAATACAGTCTGCAAGCCCATAAATCTGTTCCATGAAGCTGAAAAATGGCTATTGCATAAATCCTCTATCTTCAGTAAGTTTAAAAATGCATCTGACCTAATACCTTTCTCAACAATGTTGCCAGGAAATGTGATTTATTGCAGGTTTTAGATTTTGTTAATGATATGTTTATTCTGATTAATAATAGTATATTTCAGTTACATTTGCTTTGTATATTTTAATTTTTTTGATTTTAAACAAGCTAGCCAAAGTAATTTGAGCATGTCCAAATCTCTGCAGGAGAGCACTGCAGGAGATTTTTTTACAGCCTACTGCACATTTACCATATAGCCACACTTTTAGTAACAGCATTTCAATCCAAATTCAAAACCATGCACTTTGTATGATAATGTATTTAATGGGAAAAGATGGCTAACTGTGCTTAGTTTGCCAGCTGTGGTGTGAGTCAAATATGGAGAATGGAAAGTACAAACAGATGACAGTTCAGATTTCCTTTCTGAGTTTTCAATAGCATCTTTTGAAGATTGTTGGAGGCTTCTTAACTCTGTGTTAATACAGCATGTTTACAAGGCATACATGTGCGCCAAGGTTTTGGCCAGACGCACTTAGGTTTAAGATTCAAAACAGGTCTTTAAAACTGTCAGTGATCATTTTGTGGAATCACAAAGTTAGGCATATAGAAGACAGTTTCTGAAAGCCTTCAGGATCAGTAATCAACATGTACCTTTATACAATTGACCGGAAAAGATCTGAAAAAGCCCTTTAATGGGTATCAGTACTGTTGCCTTTATCATTTCTCTTACAACCTGTGTAACTTGGCCTGTAGCTTTTGACATGAATAAATGCTTACATTTTGTCTCAGTAACATTCTGTGATGAAGCACTTATGCTTCTGTTTTCCCTGTGATATGAAACCCTCCGCTTGCTTTTTAGTCCTTACCTGCAATGGAAATGCTTTTTTAGGTTGTAGCCACAGCATGGTGAACTGGTATCTGGGCAAGCTTTAAATTAGGTAGTACTAGTAACAGGCTGTTATTGATAGCACTGAGCTTAATGCAGGAATTTTTTTCTGTTGATTCATATTGCAAGAGTGAAAAGAAAAATGCTACAACTAAAGAACCAGTTCAGCTGGCTGACTTGGTAGGGCTGCATGTGCTGTTACATCATCTTATGGATGTCCTATACGTTGGGTGGCAAACCTATTGCTATTATTCAACAGGGATTTTCATTAGCTCTGTTATGAATACTTAATATTACCAGTTCCCCAAAACTGCCAAACGGTTAGTCTGGATCCTCAAATGTCACACGTATACCTGAATAGCCTAGTAGCCAAGTCTTCTGTGTGCAGACCATAGACCTATTGCAAACAGCACATTGAGCAGTCAATACGTCTATAAATAGAGTGAAATTGCCTGATGCATTCCCTCAGGAAGCACAAGGCCCACACGCTCAGGTACAGAGCAGTGTGTTGAAAGGGATGTAGAATAAGGGATTTGGCAAGTGCCAGAGTAGCATTGCGTATCCGTCCGCTTGTCAACAGCAATGTAGTTTGTGTACGTAGGAAAAGCAGCACCAACCAGTTTTTGCCCCTCTCTCCTAACACACAGCCATTTACCCATTGACACGCTTTTGTTATTTCAGGCAGGTTTATCTGAATTGCTAATAAGTTATGAAAAAAGACTTAGCTTTGAATTATTACTCAGATATGCCCGCATAACAGAACACTCTAAGCAACAGCCGAGTTGTGTTGAAATTGTCATGATCTTGTGCCGAAAAATAGTAATTTTATAGTTCTGACAACACTGCCACACTGACTGCATATGCACTGCACTCATTTAAAAGGAGTTGCAAAAGAAGGCACAACACTTAGGGCAGACCAATGCCAACTTCACCAGGGGTGAGTGGTTGGCATTGGCACTTCGTAGGACTACAGACCACTGCTGACTGTTGAAAGACATGTGAAGCAGTGTAATGCTCACATGCAGGCTCGGATCCAGGCATTTCCAAGTTGAACAGCAAGCTATCAGCCTCTGAGTTTACCTCATACAGAAGGATGTGAAGATGTCCTGTCATATGGATCTCAGTAGGAATGGTAGGGCTCTTCAAGGGTTATAAAGAAAGAAAACTGTATTTGGGTATCCAAATGGGAAAGCACATGAGGAAGTCATCATCTTTGAAAGGTCATGGAGGACAGGAGAGGTGTCCAAGGACTGGAGGGTAGCCAATGTCACTCCAGTCTTCAAAAAGGGCAAGAAGGAGGACCCAGGAAACTCTAGGCCAATCAGCCTCACCTCCATCCCCAGAAAGGTGATGGAGCAGTTCATTCTGGAGGTCATCTCCAGGCATGTAGAGGAAAAGAAGGCTATCAGGAGTCAACACGTATTCACCATGGGGAGATCATGCTTGACCATCCTGATAGCCTTCTATGATGGCATGGCTGGCTGGGTAGATGAAAGGAGAGCAGTGGATGTTTACCTCCACTTGAGCAAGGCTTTTGACACTGTCTCCCATAACATCCCCATAGGTAAGCCTGGGAAGTGTGGGTTAGATGAGAGGACAGTGAGGTGGATAGAGAACTGGCTGAACGTCAGAGCTCCGAGGGTCGCGATCAACGGGGCAGAGTCTGGTTGGAGGCCTGTAACTACTGGCGTTCCCCAGGGGGCTGTGCTGGGTCCAGTCCTGTTCAACGTATTCATCAATGACATGGATGAAGGGACAGAGGGTACCCTCAGCAAGTTTGCTGATGACACAAAACTGGGGGGAGTGGCTGACACGCCGGAAGGCTGTGCTGCCATTTAGTGAGACCTGGACAGGCAGAGAGCTGGGCCGAGAGAAACCTCATGAAATTCAACAAAAGCAAGTGTAAGGTCCTGCCCCTGGGGAGGAACAGCCCCATGCACCAGTACAGGTTGGGGGTTGACCTGCTGGAAAGTGGCTCTGCTGAGAAGGACCTGGGAGTGCTGGTGGACAGCAGGTTGATCATGAACCAGCACCGTGCCCTTGTGGGCAAGAAGGCCAATGGTGTCCTGGGGTGCATGAAAAGGAACGTGGCCAGCAGGTCAAGGGAGGTTATCCTCCCCCTCTACTCTGCCCTAGTGAGGCCACATCTGGAGTGCTGTGTCCAGTTCTGGGCAAGAAAGACAGGGAACTACTGGAGGGAGTCCAGCGGAGAGCTACGGAGATGGTCAGGGGACCAGAGCATCTCTCTTACGAGGAAAGGCTGGGAGACCTGGGTTTGTTCAGCCTGGAGAAGAGAAGACTGAGGGGGATATTATCAGTGCTTATAAACATCTGAAGGGTAGGTGTCAAGAGAATGGGGCTGAACTCTTTTCAGTGACGCCCAGCGACAGGACAAGGGGCAACGGGCACAAGTTGGAACACAGAAAGTTCCACCTGAATATGAGGAAAAACTTCTTTACTGAGAGGGTGCCAGAGCAGTGGGACAGGCTGCCCAGAGAGGCTGTGGAGTCTCCTTCTCTGGAAATATTTAAAAGCCCACCTGGACGCGGTCCTGTTTTCCCTGCTCTGGGTGTGCCTGCTCAAGCAGGGGGGTTGGACGGGATGATCTCCAGAGGTCCCTTCCAACCCCTACCAGTCTGTGATTCCGTGATTCTGTGAAGTAGTGTTGAAAGGAGGTATGAAAAGCCCTTTTGAGTAACTGATTTTCCACAGAACTGCTTGCTGGTAGTATAATCTAAACTAATGTGATAAGGTAAATATAAGTCTTACCGGCAATCTCTCTATTTCATTGACAGAGTTTTTTGTTAATATGGTGAATTCGGTTATCCCTAATAATGCCCCCTTTCTATTGTTAGGAACACTTTGTCACACTCAACACAAGGGCCGTGGATCCTGTGTTACTGACCTGTACAAACGAGTGTTTAGAAGCTGCAGCAGCAGATTTTAGGCAGTAGGTTTATATCTGGGTATAAAATGGAAAACAAACCTGTATATTCACTTGCACCTTGAAATTAATGCACTTTATTCATCAACATTGTTTTTCAATATCTGAAAAGTGAAAACTCACAACTGCTCCAAATACATTCTTCCAATGGCTTTACTGACACAAACATTTTAAAACAGAAAACGAAGCCCGGAAGTTGCATAAAAAATATCTTTGCGAAATCAGACGTTAATATATTTAGAGAATGTTAGATGTAATATATGTTAAAGAATTACTGTTATTGTTTTCCTTCAGCATGGCTTACCAATTAGAGACCCTGCTGTGCAAGACTGTGAATATAGATATATGAAGGATAAGTTGCTTTCCCAAAGCTTATAACCTGAAACAGTATGGGAGCTGGAATACCTTTGTTATCATAGAGTCAAATTGCAGAAAAATTGCAGTGTGTCGTCGTTAATAAGTCTAGAGTGTACTTCAGCTGGAGAATTGCTGCGTTGCAATAAGGTTTTCTTTCTACTCTTTCTGGTACCATATGCTGCCATAATTAGTGCGGGCAAAAGGTAATGATAGCACAGTGGCAAAGCTGGAGCATGATGGGGAGCAGGTTGATCTCAAAAGCTCTACATTATGTCATCTGTACATAAAGCATATGAAGCACAATGCAGTTGTAATCCAGATTTTTAATGTTACACATATTTTGGGAAGTGGCTTTGTCTTTCTCTTAGAACCACCATTAGTTTACACAGGCACATATATTTATGCTGTAATTGCTACACCAGTCTCTCCAAAATGCCTGTGAATCTTTTTCCAGAGGTAGTCACTCTTGATTTTTCAGGTGGAATTGATATAATGAGATGAAATTCATAGTGGCTTGCTTTAAAGATTACATAATTTCTGTATTTAGAGACTTTTTTCATTCAGAGGCAAAAAGGAGTTCTCATGCTGAGCTCTTAGGCACAGACAATACAAAGTTACCTTCCCCACTGATCATTTGACTTGAGTAGTTTATGAAGAGCTCATAGAAGAATTTCAGAGACTGCCATTTTATGGTATAGTCCCAGCAGGAGCAAGACAGATATGGTAACTTCAATATGTTACCTAGTTGTAGGTGAACTGCTATGGATTCAGAAATGCGGGTAGTGTGAACGCTTTTCATTCAAAATACAAACGTGTATCTATACTTCTTAGGTGAAATATTGGATCTATTCAACTGACACTTTTTCACTTACGTCAGTGGGACCAGGATCCATAAAAGCTGCAAATATGATTTAGAAATCTAATGTATGAATATGCTTTGTTATATTTCTGATACTGACTCCTGCCAGTCAGCTTGAAACACTATGAAAATGGTTACTATCAATATTTTGACACTTTCAGTTTCACCCAAGACCAGTAAGTACACACACACACACACGTGTCTATATGTATGTATCACAGAGAATATGAATTTTTATTCATCTGGGTTTAACTCTATTTTAAATAGAGTTTAAAAAAATTAAGGAGATGAGCAACTATACAATTTGAAAATGCCAGTAAATATCTTTCTGCATCTTTAGAAAGCTATTCAAATTATTCTTTTCTATTCTGTGTATCTCAGTACTTTTGTTGTCCCTCATTGCTATATGTTCTCAGTCCTTTTGAAATGATTTACAGATTTTATCCTTTTAACAGCTTTTCAAGGCAGAAATACATCCTCACCATTTAGAAGCTGAGTTGAGGGCATAGCATGAATTAAAGGGCTTCCCTAATTCTGTTGTGACAGAGCTGGGACTCAAAGTCCAGTTGTCCAAGTCCTAATTCAGCCAGACCAGCCTTGCTCACTAGTCCACCACAGCACCAAGTTGCTGCCTACAGTCTCTCGCCCTGTTACACAAAGCCTAACTGTAGAATCAGACAGATATTTAATGGGGCCAACGCCACTTACCATTACTTTTCTGTTGCGTCTTTCTGGTCATACAGTCTCTGTACAACATGACTTGAGCACTCTCCAGATGTGCAAGGCTGAAAACTTCCAGTCTGAGAAGCCTATCTAGATTGCTCACCTTAACTAGTGTCAATGCCACACATCAAACAGGCGCAGATGTGTCATTCAGCACGGATTTGGCACTGATACATTTCGCCTTCCTTCTCTTTCTGTTAAAGCATAAGAGCCAAGACCCCTTGACTCCACGTGGGAAAAGTCTGGCAACTACCAAGCTCTGGAAGTCCTTGCCAAGAGCAGCATCTGACTCTGTGCCTAGATGCCTGGCTGCTCTCCTGTGACACTCTGGGCTATTGCACTGTCGGCTGTGAAATTCTTTTTGTGGCTAGTGCAAGGTTGTGGCTCTGATTAGATTTCTGTGTCCATGTTATCACCACTGTTCTGTGTAATGATCTTCTGTGCTAATCAAGCTGCCAGCCTCCGGCACCATGCATGTCTGCTAGCAACCCCAGGAGGTGTTCTCTGAATTATTCTCCTGTGTTACAGGAAGGGGAAGATGCCTTTTATAAATTCTAAATTATTTCCATGTATTTGCTACGTTATTTTAGTTCTGCACCAAATAGGCCAAGTGCATATTTTGATTTGTTTTCTCTTGTTCTGCATCTGTGGCCTCTCTGCATCTGTTTGTAGGTCTATATTTAAGGTGTATACTTAAACTTTGCAGCAGACAATTTCCAGTCTAAGGGAATTATTTTTTTCTACTTCCTTTGTACTACCTGGCTTATAGTTAGTGCAAGAACGTGAACCTACTGCAAGGAGGTCATGGTCAAAATAGGTGACACCCACCTGCCCATGCCCTGTTGCCATATAAGCCCTTGGGAACTGTAACCTGTTGGCACGTTGGCAACAAAATAAAAAAACCCCACAAAGCAGCACTGAATTTCACCAGGGCAATGTAGAATAAGCCCAGAATAAACAGTAATTGGCACACCAGAGAACACAGTTCTGTATAAATCCATACAGATGTACAATGTGCTCATGACTTCCAAAATGGAGTAGGTACACACAGGCACATAAGTTCCTGTTTAATCACCTAAAAAAATGGTCTGATTTTCAAAACTGCTGTGCAATCAGCAGATCCCAATAAAGTCTAAAGTAGGAAGTGAACCTTTGTATTCTATACTTCTGGTATTTTATAGTGCTTTTCTTAATGAGTCTATTCTAAATCTTTTGCTAGCAGAGCCCTCAAAAAAATCAACAGAGAACAATCATCTTAACTGTACTGCAATATACTCTTACAATAAGTAAAAAATGTGGTGGGAAAGACAAAGTACTACTTTTACAATATCCTGTGCCAAATCACAGGTTATACAATTCAGTTTTTTATTTGCACAGGCAACAGTGCTTTGTAGAGCAATCAGGGAACATAATACAAACCATTTTAAATTCTCATTACTTTAGAAGTGTTGAATCTTAAATTGTTTCGGGGTTAATTGAGAATTTGCAGTTTTACAATAGACTAGGAATTGTTTAGGCTGCCCTTGTTTCATATTTTTGTGCATACCTTTGTTGCAAAGTTATAAAAACAACAATAAAAAAAGAAACAATGAAATGAAATAATGATCTGCACTGTTACTATTCTAGTAACTCATTTTTATGGGAGATAAAGCTCAGGTATTGATTAATGTTTAAATGGTTATTAAGTGGAAGGACATGTTGGATTGATGGAATGTCTCACTAAGCGCTAGCATTTGCCTTTGATTCTTTTCACACATTCCCTAAGGGATAATCTGCTCCTGGGGCAGCCAGCGGTGCAACTCTGAGTGACTTTTGTGGGATCATGAATAAGCCAAGTGTTTTCAGTGTTTGCCTCTTTTTCTCATAAATTCCAAAAGGTTCTGGTTTCCAAATTTGTCCGTTAATTTATTTTAACATAGTAATAGCTCATAAAACTGTGGAATTTTTCATGGCTGTATATATTGAATTTTTGATCCTTAAACTGGCTGCCTGCACACCACTGTGTTCCTACATGTCATGGAAAATTCAGTCTGGTTCAGCAGCCCTGAGGAGGCTGCATTTTCAAGCCTAAAGCAAAGTCTTGGTGAAGAACAGCAGTCAGGTGGACAGTGTTGCCTGTCTCTTAACACCTCTGAAATTAGCCATGTTTATCTTCTGTAGGATAATATCACTTCCCCTGGAGGTACACCAAAGAAACTTTGAGCCAACTGAAGATTTTTTTTTTGGTGAGAGAGGTATTGCTGTGATGAATTAAGAGAACGTTTTCTGCTAAAAGCAATTTTGTTTTTCAAAGACAAAACTCAATATTTTTCCTTTGAACTCTCATTCTTTTGAAATAAGAGTACTTTAACAATCTTTGAAGTATAATGTCAATCTATACAACAGTTTATTTAAGCAGACCTGTGGGTCAGGTGGCAAATTCGTAGGGATTCTGGAGCCCTGTGCTTTCTAAGGCATAAATTCAAGTCCTGCTCTGCCTCCAGCTAACCCAGTTATAATGGATACCTGATCTGTGGGCTGGGAAAATATGGCTGTGTTTCTGTCCTGTATTTCTTAGGCCTGAGTACGTGTACGTACACTGCCCCATTTCTGCATGAGGAAACCAATTTGCCCAGAACTTTTCCCTTTTTAACAATTAAGTTTTCTTCGTGCTGAATAATATAGTGTCTGTGCCCAAAATTTATTATTCAAAGGCTGTTATAAGTCAAACTGGTTCTAATCTTTCCTGCCTTACATAGGAAAAATAAAAACCGTCTTTGCTTAATGACACCTTCCCACGGTATTATTTCAAATGGTAGAGGAGAAGTTCCTGGGATGAGGGATGGAAGAGATCCATTCCTTAGTTCAGTCAATAGTCTTTTGCCATCTTAATGACAGAATTCAAGCTTAAGCCATGCATTAAGTCATTTGCTTTTCTTTCACCTTCAGCCAATCATCAGACCTACTGCTCAAACACAGTAAAATTTGCTGCATGAATGCTAAATGATGCTACTGGCCATCTCGGACATCTGACAGCTCAGAGCTGTGGCTCTGCCTAGCTTTTCTGAGATCCCAGCAAAAATCCAAAGTTCTCAAACTCTGCCTGATCGAAATAACTGGACAGTGAAAAAGCACAAGTTGTACAGGGCTGAGAGGTCTGAAACAGGACTGGGGGGCCAGAGGCAGCTGGATAGGACAGCTGCACACTGCCCCCTCGTTGTTAGCTGTGATAATGGACATCCCTTCAAAGTCTGCGAGAGGGATCTAGCAACTAATCACAACTTATTTTTCCGCTTTCCAGAGGGCACAGGAAACCAATGCAAGCCTCTGAAATAAGCATTCAATGAGTCCATGTCTTTCTTTGTTGGCCTGCAATTTATTCTTTCCTCTTCAAGCAACTGCCATTTTAATTCATTTTACTTACTTTTTTTTAACACCCTTAACAATCTGTTGTTTTTGATTATTCCCTCAGGAAATAGTTGCTCAGACAAATTATTTTTGGTGGCGTTATCACATAGGACACCTTCCCGATGAATAACACTATGAGGCACTGGCTAGGCACATAGTCATTACACAGTAACAGGTTTCATGTCAATTAGAATTTAAAATGTCTATCGAAGATTGTATGGCTATTTATGACCTATAACAATTCACTACAAAAAAGATAAACAGGTTATTATACTAAGTATTGATTATATCATTGGAGTTTTGATTTAAAATATTAACACATTTCATTGGAGAGGGAATTGGTACCAGTTAATTCAGCTCTGTGTTGTTAAATTACCTAATATATTTAACCGAGTATAGAATTAGGCCCTAATCATGAACATTCTTATGTTTATTACTACAGTCAAGTAGGGCAGTTCTTAGTGCATAAACTCCACAATCTCTCTAAATATTTCCTGTATCAAGGTCTAAATATTTGTGTCGATTAATGCAAAGAAAGCTCAACAGTGAATTTTATATTGAGGGATCTTGACAGACACCATTTTCACATCCTTATTTAGACGACATGTATGTGGTTGAATTGTTCCAAGATTTGAGCATCTGTTTGAAATCATCAGAAGCAGAAAACAGAAATCAGAAGCAGATCACAGACTGCAGAACAAATGTATGCAAACCAGGTCTGCATATAGCCAGCTCCCGTTAGACCTGATGAATCCACAGACTTTTGCTGCCATACCCCACAATTTATTACATTTCCAGCCTCACCCAAAATAACTAATTGTAAAAAAAAATGAAAAACACTAAAACAATAAATTAAAAATATAACTCCAAGTCCAGCCAGAGTTTTGTGTCAGGAAGAAGGAGGACTGTGAGAGGATTCACGAAGTCTGTAAATACCAGTGTGATGCGGAGGTGCAGTGAAAGCGTTCAGGTACTCTGGCTGTAAAACACAGCAGTAGGAAACAGGTCCTGCATAATGTTTTCAATATTGATTTCTGTACTAAGCGCTGGGACATATGTATCCAAAGAAATTGACTCAAACCTCTCTCTATATGTCCATCTGTCAGATAAGCCTAACAATAATGAACTATCTCAAAGGGAAGGCACAAGGTTCGAATTGTGTTTTTTAAGTATTAAGAGATCCACCCCATGAAAGCCAGTAAATGCAAAGACATACTCTTTTGTTGTAATGGAATTGTTTTATGTCTGGGTATATCATTTGTTAACAACTTCTATATTTTTATTTAGATATTCGGTTTACAAGGATCCAGCAGGCTGGCTAGAAATTAACCCTACCAACGGTACTGTTGGCACCACTGCTGTCCTGGATCGGGAATCTCCTTATGTTCAGGATAATATATACACTGCTCTCTTTCTGGCAATAGACAGTGGTGAGTAATTATTGTGGATCGTATTCATTAATTGCCTGCTTGAAATTTTCTGTTCAGAAAGGTGCATGTGTAAAGTTAAGCATATGCTTCAGCACTTTGCTAGGTGGCCACCTAAAGGTACTAGAGATCATTGTGACAAACAGAAAATAGAGGAATTAACTTAAAACTTGAAACTTAGAACAGCTTTGTTTTAAGGTTACGTCTCACACATTTATTCCTACACTGAGATCTTAATGCTAGGTGCAAATAGTCTATGAACGTTCTTGGAAAGTGATAAATCATCTTTATCAGAGTTAATTTCTTCATAATATTTGAGCAGTTACTAAGCCTAAGGCACCTAAACATCAATAACAACTCATCCCCGATAAGCTGAATTCTATTCTATTCAATACAATGACAATAAAAACATAAGTAAAAACCCTTGTTAAAGTGCAATATTTTTTACATGTTGCATGGATTAAAGTTTCTTCTGTCAAATATAATCAAAATTAAACTATCTAGTGAAAATTCAGTGAGTGCCTTTGGAGTAGAGAAAGCAAGAGAAAATCCTGAACATTCCAAATCTCCAGAGCTAAAGGCACAAAATAAATAAAAGATTTGTCTGTAATATAACAGTAATATGCTAACGCTTTTTCGCAGCTGCAGCTGGTTTAGGCCTGGTGATGAATTGTAAAATGTTCTTTTTAGGAGGGTAATTCTACATTTTTGTAACCACATGACTCAGGGAACATTTGCAGGGCCTGACAGGAAAAAGAAAATATCGCCTTAAGTATAAAAGAAAAAAAATTCTGCTGAGAGGATGATTTACTTATATATTCATATACATATTTTTCTTAGGAAATTTCCATGGAAAAATGTAGCACTAAACTTATTTCTGTCTTTTACTTGCTATTGGAGAAAGATTTTTTTAAATGCATCTTAAAATCGGGGAAACGTTGTTTTACAATGAAAGTAAAAAGTTGGGATAAAATTACTGAGGGATTATCAAAGGGACGAAGTTGCATATGTCTTAAAGGTAGAGTCAAATATCTTCAAAGCAAATGGATGAAACAAGAAGCAGAATATTTCCAACTGTGGAAACCAGTCTGAACGAAAGTGGATTTTTGGGTGTACCTTTACGTTGCGCTTAGGGCGGTAACTTGCATTGCTCATCTATTCGAAGACAAGAACCTCACTGCTAGGTGACCCCTCTTAATTCCCAGAATTTTTTCCATTCTGGGAAAACAAGAGACAGGAAAGGTGTCTGTGTGCTGAACAGCAGAGCAAGAGAAGATATTTGACGTGGGTTAGAGAAAAGGAATCCTGTTCAGTTGAGGTACTGAGTCAGCATCCAATTCAAGCGGCTCTTATTGTGTTTATTTGTAATTCTGCAGTACTGTTAGCACGGGAGCTAATCTACTCCAACGTTATTGACTTCTTTGAATGAAGTAATTAGAAACCACATGTGTGCATTTAGTACTGGCATGCTAAGGTGTTAATAATGATCATTCAGGAGTATTGTACCACTTCGCTGTATGTATCTCAGCCACATGTGGAAGTGGCAATAAATAGCAGAATTTAAGTAGCTGGTATTAACCTTGTGGTCTGTATCACCCCTGGATTAATTACCAGACAGCTTCTAGAACACATTAAACTTAGAGGCAGGTAGGTAACTGGAAGAATTATCTGCCTGTCTGTATAAATATGCAAGGGTGAAATTTGTGGGAGCTGAGAGGAGCGGGGCCGGGGCCTGCTGGGGAGCACGGCTTTGCTTTGGGCAGGCCTGCGGGAGAACAGGCAAGCTTCAGTTCACACCCTGCCCACGCGCGGTTTGATTGCTTCCATTCGCAGAGCGAGCAGTGCTGGCTTCACACATACGTGCTGCCAGTCTGAAGTCTCAGTCTAGACTCTGTGGCTAAAGCAGCCAAGGCAGTTTTATAATTGATTTCAAAGGGTAGGTCTGGGGGTCTGCCTTGTCCGCTGCGGTTATGACTGGGATTGATAATATCCATGGAAGGAGGTTCCCCAACTTATTTCCAGGCCACTGATAATGCTAGCTAACAAAGCTGTGAAACCCACTTCATTTTTCTAGCCATCATTGCTAATGACCATCTTGAAAAGGGATATTACATTAGATGACAAGTCCAATTGTGATAGAGTAATATGAAATGAAGACAGAACTCTTTCACAACTTTAAAAGAAGGTTATGTTAACTTGAAAGGAAAAAAATCAGCCTGAACATAACTGTATGCATTCTCTTTAAAGCAGCATTGTCCACAAACTGCAAAGTAAAAGCCATCTCTTTCTTCAGGTTAGTAACTGTGGCCTACCTAATACCAGTGAGATGGTTAGGACTTTTAGGTGAGAGGGCAGCCAGAGGCAGGATTAAGAATTGCCAAATGAGATAGGTGGTAAATTGAAAATTCATGGGCATTTCCAATAGAGCAAGTCATTTGCTTGAGCTAACAGACTTGGGAAGAAAAGGGAGAAGAGGGAAAAAAACCCCATACTCAATCAGAGATACTTTTCTCAAAAGCATTCAGTGTAAGCTATTATTTCCTTTGGCCTATCATCTCATCTCTAAGTCAAATCTGAGATGTGTTGGCACGTGCACTGAGGAAGTCAGAGCTGCCGAAGACTTTCCTTTTCTTAACTGGGGAATACAGGAGAGCTCAGGTGAGGGCCACTGCGCAGTACAGCAGTGTGAGCTGGTACCCAGCGCAGCTCCGAGCAGAGCACAGAGCATCTCAGCCCAGGCCCAGCACCACGCTGGTGCTTGCGAGGCTTCCTGGACAAGCCAGTTCAGTCAGAGGCCTGCAGGTCCATGTGGCCACATCAACAACGCCCAGTCCATCTTTCCCCAAGTTCAGTTTTTGACAGCACTACCAGGAGTTTCAGCAGTGTTAACATTGTTAGTTTTCAGCATAAGGGATTGCAAACGTGACGCTTACTGTGGAAGGGAGTCTGTGAATTGTGTGCTAATTTTCAACAGTATTTATAATAAAGTGAGGTTCTAAAAATCATATAAAACCTTGGACCTTAGACCTCACTAAAGGACCTTAGTCATACACTAACACAGTAAATAAATATGTTATTTTCTATTAGTATTCTTAGTCTATAGAGTTCATATAATCACAGAAAAGATACTATTGTCCCATCATATTCCATGACCACCTCTTTTTAAAATGACCTTACATTCATGTGCTATCTTGGGTGAAGGGTGGAGACAGTTGAAAGCAAAACTCACAGTAATATGTTTTTCACACTTTTTCACTGATGTCAGTAGAGAATCTGCCACTGGATTCAGCAGGCACTGGCTTCCTGTTATGCTTCAGCACAGGCGACGAGTGCCAGGGCGTTTGTCTTATTTGTAAAATGTTGAAGATTTCTGTCAGAAGTAAAACCGGGAGCTTCATGCTTGGTAGTTTTTTATAGAAATCCATCACATCTTTATCTTTTTTTCAGTAAATCACAAAGCTAATTTTTACCAGTAGGACAGTAATCATGAATGGACCATAGAAAATGGAGTCTTTCCACTGCAGGAAATAATTCAGTTATTTATGATATTCTTTTTCAACTTTATGATACTATTTTTCAGCATTATCAAATTAACCACAGAGAAAGGTAGTTAAGTATGAATTATGTTATTTCTGATCTAAACAGTTCCCGTACCTTCCCAAACATAATTGAAACAATGTGTGAGAGCAAATTTGATGGACACAGTATTAATTTTATAGATAGTAAGGTTTCACCTTCTATTGGGGGAAATGTCACTTTTAAAAGGACTTTTTGGAATTAATACCCTAATTTTCTCTGTACTTTTGATTTCAGTCAAGGTAGTGTCTTTAGAATTTGAAAACTCTTTTTATTAAAGACTTGTGTGGACATGGAGTCTTTGGTGTATTAAGGAAGAAATTAAACCCCGGTAGGAAATATCATGAAGTAGAGTTAACACATTAAAGTATCATGAACTGTGTTTAATCTGAGTATGAGCTCATAATGGGACAAAGGTTTATGCAAGCTTGGAAAACATCAGAGGTTTCATTCAATTAACAAAAGTGCCAATAATGGTGATCGTTTCCTGAATTTAGCATTCTAATCACTAAAAACAATGCAATATGACAAGCATACAGTGCAATTATTGGAAGCGTATTTGTAAAACACACGTATGTTAAATACAGACAAGAGATCATTTGAGTCTGAGAAATGTCCTTGGAAACAGACCTTCCAGGAGATTTGCTGCGTGACCATGTTGTAGTGTCATCCTACAGATTCCGTTACACACTGGGGTGTTTGGGATGACTATTGTAAAACAGAATACCTGTATGGTTTTCTCATAAGGACAGTCATGCTAAAAACTCTTCAGGAATAGTGTTTTTTCCCCTGTATTCTGAGAGTTTGAGTCACAATTTAGAAGCTGTAAGGGAGGAATAAAACATGAAAATTTTGTGGATGAGGCTAATAAATACCTGGAAAATGTGTGAAAACTAAAAAAGCTAAAATCAGTTTCCCCCTTTCCTTTCGGAGGGATGGATAACAAAATATATCCAGATTTACCTTAGTTGTGCAATAATCACTCATGTTATTGTGGAGGGGGATGATACCCTAGTTAATGTCCCCATTGTGTAACTTTTTCTCTCTCTTTAGAAGAAGAACCTTGGTTACCTTTGTACCCTTCAGCTGCTGGTGACAAATGGTGAAAAACTAATACCCAGTCTTACTGATTTGGTTAAATGCAGTTATCAGCTTCACTTTTCTCATTCCACTCGGGTGGAGTACCACCCACACAAAGCCAGGTAGCAACGTTCTCCCACTCGCGTCTAGTGCAAGTGTGCCAGCTTCTTCCCTGCTATTCTCATCTCCAGGGAACTACAGAGACAGAAACTGGGAATAGAAGTACTTCTACTATAGTAAACATAGAGGAGGATAAACATCATTAAAAATGTGGCACGTCTTCCAGAAGTTAGATACTCAGAGATGGATTTAAGGGTTCAATATTTTAACTGATGTAGCTTTAAATGCGCTAAACCACAGTAAGCAGTGTTCCTTACAGCAACACTCCATGAATGAAAACAAGTGTTTTCTTTTCTGAAAGTGGTTTTCTCCCTACATGGCATCACCATCCCCAGCGTTTGACATTATAAGCATTTGCATGGCAGCCATCCACAGTCACAGACTGGATGTCCAACAGGAGGGCTGAGCTGTAGGAAATAAGCTCCTGGAGCAGTAACCTTTATTTAATGGGGTACACGTATTTTAGCAAGTTAAAGGTTAAGAGATATGGAAGACTATAAAAAGGTCTCTCTAGATTGGTGTGATTTCAGTGTTTGCCTTGAGCTGTACTGGCCAGTTTAAAAACAAACAAAAAAATCCCAACTTGGATATTGCTTCTATGACTGTGGCCATTTGCATATGTATAAATCAGCTAGCTGAGTGGCACTGTTTCAGCTTCCCTGTTGCATGTGCAAGGCAAATTGAGGAAGTGAGTCAGGGTCTAGTTTTCGCTTTTTTCCTTGTTTCCAAGGACCAGCTGAACTACACCCAAGCAATTCTGAATCTCATTTATTGTGCAAGTCTCGATACTCCTAGTCATTAAAAAGAAAAATTATCATTCTGTACTATGTCTAATGAACAGTAACAGACAACATCTAGAAAAAACTGGAGCAGCAAAGATACGTGTTACAACTTGCAATTAGAACTTTTCCTTACATGTATCTAACCTGTCTTCTTGCTTCATGATGTACATAATTAAATTACCAGAGATTGATTCCACCTAAAACATGCTATTTTTGAAGAAATCAGGCAATTAGTTGCCATGGCAACCCAATTTAGCCAGTTTTATACCCCTTATCTTAATTGCTGTATTAATTGAGAAGAGAAAATAAATTGAATACTCATCCATTTCTTGCCATTTTAAATTTCAGTAAAATATGAATTGCACACAAAATATTGTTTTAATTTGTCATCACGGACTCATGATTAGAAAAAGAAATTAGAATGCTGAAAACAGTATTTAAGATGGATGGCATATGTCAGTAGCAATTTGATATGCTGAAAGAGCTGTGCTCTTTTGAAATGTAATTACTCAAAAATAGGATCTGCATATATTATTTGAGTGAACGAATGAAGGATTGTAACTCCTAAAGACTTTATTTTATAAATTTGGAAAAATATCTATATGCCAATACATACAGAAAATGCACAGGAAATTTCAACTCATGGGAAATTTGGGACCTCTTTTATACAAAATGTCAGCATGTGGCATCTATGAGACCAGTTTTCAGATATGTCATATTCTGAGCAGCACACCCAAATTTTGGAGTCTCCCCACTCCATTGGTTCCATTTACTTTGGTTGAACCATTAACAGAGTTCAGCCTGCACACAAAATGTAGTGGAATACGCCTGTCTGAATGGGATTTATGCCTGCAGTGAGGGTACCTGCTGCCAAATCACCTAGTATGCGCACATTTTCTGATTAGAAAAACAGCATATGGAGGGGGAAAAAAACATGAGGGAGGAGACAGAAATTTGTGTTTAGATTTTCATAGCAGTATCATTAGAAAGCATGAAGCATTATTTCTCACAGCCCATATTTGAAGTACGGTAATTTAAAGAGAGAAAATGTTACTTAGCCTAACCACATACTGCACAGTCTGGCTGCATAGCTCCCTCCAAACAATTTGGGAACTTCTACAACGCTCTTTTCATTCTTTATTTTCCTCCTTTCCTGCTGTATTCTCCTTCAGGCAAATACGAANCAGTCCTACATTTTACAGTTAGTTACATGGGATTAAAATGAAGGAAATTCTGTAGGCATCATTGCAGTTCCAAACTGACCTCGATATGACTATGATTCAAATAGGAGTTTTAAGTGATAAGGCCTTATTCATGACGGTTCAGAGGAAAGGTAATTGTGCCAGAAATTAGCAAACCCACATCTCAAAGGCTTTTTTTCCTGCTCAAATATGAAGAGAAATTGTTCTTACTATAATTGCTCACTCATTTTCTGTGTAATTTTGTTAGCCAGCAAGAATGTAGAACGGGTAAAAAAGTTGGAATTGAGCTTTCTGGGTTACATAAGTGATAGTGCAAGTAGACTAAAAACTGCTGCTAAATGGTAAACCATAAATATTCTAGTAAAATTTAGTATAAATGAATTTCCACTCTGTCAGCTTGAGAGGAAATCTATATGGCAATGGATACCCTATTGCTTGCTCTAGGAATTAAATGGCCTTGTAATTTCTGCATCATGGCATAGAAGGGCGTAGATAATATGTATTAATTTGATGGTGCTGGAAGCTTAATTTAATAAGAAGAAATGAGTACAGAAGTCTTTTTACCATTCATAATGAGCATGTGAAAAGGGACAGTTCATGCTCCGTTCTTCCTAAAAACTGCTCTGGCTTCCAGCAATACTGTGGCTTAGATCTGTGTGGCAGCTGGATTCTCTAGAATGGTTGATTTTTCTTCTTTGGAAATTTGATAAATATTGCCAGAATCCAAGGTCTCTGATTATCTTAAAAAAAGGAAAAAGAACAAAAGAAAGTCTAATAGCTCAAATTAAATTCCTTTTTTTTTCATATTTGTTTTTAATTAGATTTTGTTATGTAAAGGCATTTACATAAATATTCTGTTGCTGTAATGACCAAGATGCAAACCATTACAGTTCTAAATAGAGAAGATTTCCTACCTTTAGTTTTTCATACCATTAGGTGAACTTTCTAAATACAAGTGAAAACATGCAGTCTCATTGTCTCCCAGTCTTAACACTTTTTGATTTGTGTGTCTGGCATTTTTCTTGTCAGTTGCTTATCAATGCTTTGTTCCTTAGCTGTGCCACTAAACAAGTTATACTATTTATAATTAAGCTGACTTTCATCTGATTTATTCAAATTCTGTTTTCACATAGCATGTGGAAATATACTTTTTTGTGTTTAATAATCCTTGTTCTTCCTTGTGCAACTTGTTCTCTTTTTGATCAAGCCAAGTTTGGTGTTGAACTA
>WEKW01026072.1:95112-109439 GCA_013389905.1 Sula dactylatra | reverse complement strand
TTCAGAACTCAGAAAGCTCAAGGTAGGATGGACAACATCAGTTTAATTCTTTGATTTTTGGGTGGTCTGTTGACCAAAGAATATGATTTTATCTTTTAAGCAGCAATGTTCAAGCAATGGTTTTACTTGGATATGTTCTTAAGAACCTTTCCACTGCTTTAATATGCATCTTCATTTTCAAGGACAATCTAAACTCACTGTAATCTCAAATGTCCAAATCTGTTAGTTTTCCAAGTTCTGAATATGTTCTTGAATGCTTGGAAAATGTAGGCAGGGTCATTCAGTCTAATCTTGAAATTTGCTGCAAATTGGAAAGGGAAAGTTGGAAGAAAAGGATTAAATCTTCATGACTTTTTTTCTCTTTGAGATGCATTTAAACAGCTCTTCCATCTTGAAAATGTTCTACCAGTTTAGAACAATGTCTCAGACCAGCTTCTGTAAGTATACACTGGCAATTTAGTGTGGATGGATGGCTACTTTTAACTACCTTCGTGCTCAGCTGTACTCCTAGAAGAGAATATAGTGTCTAAACATGATAACTGTTGTGTTTCCAACAGTGAAGTGCCTAAATTCTTTCTTCCACTGTTGCTGTTGTTGACAGAGCTCAGTTAGCAGAGAAAAACACTGCTGAATGTGAAAACAGCAGGTTGACATGGCCCAGATACCAGTGTAGCCAGGGTTGTGTTCCTCAAGGCTTCCTTAGCACTAAGTGAAAAAAATGCATGAACTCAAAATGCTCCACGGAAGTCACACTTTGAGTTAAAACATATAAATGACTTGAGGCTACATAGTTATTAGCACCTGCATTGACTATTTTAAAGCTTCTGTAGATATGCCTGCACAAGATCTGGTGAGACACTGAGACATGACTGTGGACTTCTTCATGCAGTGTGGATCTTCTATCAGTCTGTTATGATGCAAGAGACGAGATAGAAGTGCAGATGTGTTTACACTGTGCAAAGAAATAGGATGCTGTGTAGGCAACCATCAGTCACACTATTTGCTTTTCTCTGGACACCCCCAAAAATTAAGTCCTCAACTTTCACTGCCTTTTTAGGGGTGTTTGGCTTATTGTGTGAGACATATCAGAAAATCTCACCTGCTCTGTAGCGATTCCTAACTCTGTGTTTTTGCTGCCATTTCAAATAAGTGAAAGCTGTTGGTATTTGAAGGTGCACTGATTAGGAATGTCTTAATTTAGTTCCAAGCAGTCCAGATACTGTCTTTAATTTCACAGAGCACAGCTCAGCCATATTAGAAATCTGTACACAACAGCATCACATTTCTGTAGAAAAACTAGGGAGTGGAACATGAAATAGCTCTTCATGTCCATAAAAATGTTATGCCCAGATTAAATGCATCATCAGCTATTCAACCATATGACTGCTTGTTAGACATGCCATTTTATGCAAGTCTTGATACTTAAGAAAAATGTCATCTTAGTCCATGGCCATCATTGTGCGTAACTGGTATCTTTTAAGAACCTAACTACCTGATTGACAGTCTCATTTGAGTAGTTAGATGTCTAAATGCCATCATGGTTCCTACAGGAACTTTTTGGACCAAAACTGAATACCATTTTTCAAATTTCTTGGCCATGTTTTTCTACAGAGGGCTCATAATTTAAGACTTTACACTAATAATTCTAATATGATTCTGCATGGCATTTCATTAAAATTCAAGTACACAGAGGTATACAAAGTATCTGTTTCTATAATATTTATTTTGAAACTTTTTTTTAAATAAAGGTAACAAATGGTCGTTTATGCTGATAGCACTAAAATCCAATTTAACATCTACATCTTCTGGTAACAGTCTCTTGCATTACAGATTCTAGTTCCCAGACAATAGACCCCATCATGTTCTATGGCACTCTCTAACTCATGAAACAGAATTACTTTTGTTAGTCTATTTTTCACTTGTTGCATTGTACAACAGCAGTAGCTATTGCCTAACTGAAGACTGCTATTAGAAGCTTTGTATGCAGTCTAATGCCAGGATACCAAGACATTACCAGTCCTCATCCAATTCAGATAAGCGTATCATACATCTGCAGTTGCAGCACGTTCTAAGATGAACGTGTACGGGTTTTTTTGTGTTGCTGATCAAAGTGCCAGTTCCCACAGACTTTAACTAACTTGAAAGATCTTACTTACATTTTGGTCTCCTTGAGGGTTACTTGTTAAGGTTCTCAATCTTGCCCTAGATCACTAAAATCAAGATTCAATACCAAGCTTTCCCTTTCTTTCAGTATGAAATCAGCCATCCTTCGGTGTCTGTTTTAGTAGCTTTTACACACATGAGTAATGCTGTTTCATTCATATGTTTGTCATAGTGTATTCACAGCTATGCCACTTGTGGGAGCCTTAGCCAGAACTTGAAATTATCTCTATCCACAATGGCTCTAAAGGTGCCTAAAGGTTTACAGTGTTCAGTCTCGGGAGGAATGGCCAATTCAGTTCCGTGACAAAAGTGGGAGCTGAGCTCTTTTGAAAAGCTGCTCCCAAGGGTCGTTGGACAGAGCCCTTTATGTCTCGGTTCATGCATTAGTTCTGCTTTCAGCTGCAAGGTTTTACAATACAAATTAAGAGAAGTTTTATTTCAGAATTAAAATATACTATGGAAATCTTTCATTTCAAAACCAAAGCTGGCTGGAGATCATGGGATTTTTGGATTATTTCAAAGGCATAATACTGTGAAATTTATAAAAGTCATATATTCCCAATGGATATGTTGTGACCATTTTTCCTTGATTCATTTTTTGTTGTAGTTTTTATGACATGCATGTTAACAAGCTTCAGTTTATGACCTTGACATTTGCTTATTTTTCTTTTGGAGGTCTTCATAAATCACCAAAAGATTTTGTTTAAGTCATTATAAATAAACCAACCAGAGAATAAGTCATTGGAATGGACAGAAGCAATTTCCTTTGCCTCTATTTGTGCGTAATAGTTGACTGGCCCATAAGCCATACAAAGATAGTGAAACATTAGCATGGCAGAGAAAATGCAACCGTATCTGCGTTTGACAAAATAACAGTACATTCATAATGCTGTTGGCTTCTTAATTTCAAAAGGCAGATTTTAATATTACTGACTTCAGAGAAAGATAAGAAGGGCAGTGCATAAGACATTATCAATCCAGTGTGGAAATAATGCATTCAAAATTAAAGACGGCAGTTTAATTAAGTGCATGAAAGGCTGGCTTTTATGATCATATTTCAAATACTCGAATGTCTTTTCATCCATTCTGCCATATGACTTTACTTAATAACATATCAAGAACAAAAAATGTATTGGAGTCTTTCTGCAAATTCAATTAGTCCAATAAAAAGTGAAAAATAATTTCTTTTTCATTAAAAAGAACTCAGCCCTAACCTTTCTGATGACAAAGTGCAAGATGAGGAGGGGGGGAAGCTAAAGAACTATGAAAATTTGCCTTTGTTATGCATTTATGTGTGCATGAAACAGATGAAGTGTCACCATTAGTAACATTTGTTATTGAAAGGACTAATTGCGTTCTGCTATGGTTAGTAGTTTATCAGATCCAGACCACAGGGTATTTACTTCTCCCTTAGGATGCACTCACAGTGCAGCAATAAATCCATAGTTTATTGGGCTGCTATAGGCAGGGTAATTATGCTAAAGTGTACCTCTTTCAGTGCTCAACTTCAAAATACCATGACACATTGCACTAGTGCTTTACAGGTTAAGTGTGACCTCCTTTCCATCTGCTAAGGGTTTATAGCTAAGGGAAGTGCAGAGATCATAGATCTTGAGTACTAAACCAGAAAAACGAGTAACACACACAACCCAGAACTGCAGCATTTCAAATGAGAAATTATTAAGTACGGTATACAATGAAGGAAGTAATGTGCATTTAGAAAACCTTGAGATCGGTTAAAATGGGATGGCAAAGGGGTCTATAAGAAGATATTGAGTTTTAGACTGAAAGCAGTAGGTTACTGGCTCAACCATGGTGCACATCTGTAGTGGCTGAAAGTTATTACCACTTGTCAGCTCCTCTCTGACCTCTGCGAAATGAGGTGCTAGTCTCAGCCCAGCTCCCAGTGGGCAGACGTCTCCGTTACAAACACTTCCAGCACCACGGCTGGTTTGTCAGTCACAGCCTTGGCGCAAAGGCTTGTAGCAGTACCGTGGTGAATAAACAACATCCTCACCTCTGAAGCTGGTTCTTTCAGGTCAGGGCTGAGGCAGGCTGGAAAATAATTTGAGAAAGCTTGAAACTCTACTGCTAACACGGGGTGGCTCTGGGTAAATAAAGGATCTCGTTTTCTGGAGTTGCATGTTGACAGGTTTCACTTCTGCTGACATAACTAAATGTGTCCCTAAGGGTTGTTGGAGAATGATCCGGTCCTGTTCTGTTTACGGGCACCCATCATACAAATTGAGTCCTCTCTGCCGTCATTTTTTCTCTTACTTGCGTTGTTCTTGATTCTTTTAATACCATGCTGTCTATCTAGGGGATGTTGCCTACTATGTTTCTCTCAGTATGTGTTTTGAACAGATTCTTTTCCAGATATCTATTCACGTCTTAATCTCATTTTGACTTCAAAATATTCCTCTCCCAGAGGTTTCCTTAGAATGATTATCCATACTGTAGAGAATCAGGCAGGCTGCATTCTGAAAACACAGTAACAGATCTACAATAGTGACTCATCAGTTTTTTAGAGCAATAATTTTCATATAACAGAGGTAAGAAATATAAAAATTATTTCCCTTTGCACGCATGCAGGTACAAATAAGAGCAAGTGTTTATTGAAGCATGATTTAATAAACGTATGTTTGTTTTTTCATATAGGCAACCCTCCCGCTACAGGTACAGGAACTCTACACATCACCTTGGAGGATGTCAATGACAATGTCCCATCCCTTTATCCAACACTGGCTAAAGTTTGTGATGATGCAAAAGATCTCAGGGTAGTGGTACTAGGAGCATCGGACAAAGACCTTCATCCCAACAGAGATCCATTCAAATTTGAACTGAGTAAGCAATCAGGCCCAGAAAAATTGTGGAGAATCACCAAGCTTAACGGTAAGTCTGTAACTTTGTTTTCATACGCATTTAGTCCCCCCACCTCTACATCCCAGTATAGCACCACTGAGGCTGCCCATTATGTGGATTCAGGGCAGTTCTGCATGAGTCTTGCAGGATAGGCCTATTGCTGTTGCTTTACACTGTGCTGTTTTTGCTTGGACCAGCTGCCTGGTGGGACATACTAATTGTCTGCGTTTTCTATGAAATCTGAACTTTTTTCCTCTTCTTATTATGCTGACCAAACTTTTCTCTTTTAGCCTTTCCTTAAAGAAAGGCTACTAATGACTTAACAGTTTTGTAAAGATCACTGTATTTCTTGGCATGGAACTTGTTTGCATGAGATGCACAAGGCTTTGCTGTAGGACAGCATGAAACTTTAGCAACGTACTTCAAAAACTTCCTGATTTTAAGCATTTGAACTCTTCACAAATAAAATACCCAAATGCACTGGGACTGTACACCATTGGTAAGAAGGTCAAAGCACATGCTATGCAATTGCACAAGGATCGTATGGCAGATTATGGGCACAAAGTACTATATGTCTTTTTAATGTAGATTATTTCTATTTGTTCTCTAGCAAAACAAAGATACTATTTATCTCTGTCACTATTGAATCTTTCAGCAGTTCATTTCATATTCTTCTTAGAAAAAAATAAAGATGGATGTGATGTCTGTACCTGCCTGCAGGACAAAGTGGAAGAGTTGTTTTTTTGCTGTTTTCCAAACATCAAACCACTGCTCTGTTAAACCCCTTAAAAGAGTCAGCACACTCACCTGGCTGCCCACAGCTGTCATGACCCACTGTTGCTCAGGTGGAGCAGATCTGTGGATCTGAAGGGGCATTACTTCACTGCCTTCTCAGTCAAACTGGGGGAGCAGTTAAGCAGCTTTGCCTGTGCTTCCTTGTGAGAAGGGGTTTTTCCTTTGGCAAATAGGTATATTCTTCCCTTTTGTGTTGCTTTGGGGATGATATGCCTTAGCATTTCATTAGTGTATTAGTTTCCACAGGCAAATTCTGCCAGTTATTTGCAGACCAAATAATGTATTTAAACAAAAGGGGCTCTTAAAAGTCTTTCTTTTGGTGGGGTTTGGAATAAGTTTGCAATTAGCTCTCAGCCCATGGAAGAATTTCTGTGCTGCCTCTTCTCACCTCCAATTAATTTGTTTAATCTTTTCCTTAGAGCATACTCATTTTCTTCTTAATTTCTGTGATTAACTGTGGCATGTCTAATATTGTTTGCAGATTCTTCTTCCCTTCCAAACAACTACTATTTGGTTAATTCTCACCCTGTCCTTTGCAGATACTCATGCCCAGGTCATCCTGCTTCAAAACCTGAAAAAGGCCAATTATAACATCCCAGTCTCAGTGACAGATTCCGGAAAACCACCTCTGACTAACAACACGGAACTGAAATTACAAGTGTGTTCCTGCAAGAAATCCAAAATGGACTGCAGTGCAACTGATGCCCTTCATATCAGCATGACCCTTATCCTTCTTTCACTCTTCAGTTTATTTTGTAAGTCTCTTCCTCAACTGTAAGTAATGAAGTATTATTTAGCTGCTCATTTGTATGCTGCATAAGAAAACCTACCAAGGGAGAAGTTAAATTCATACATCGATATCATAATGCAGTAAGTTTGGGGTTTTTTTCCTGAGGAAGTAGCTATAAGAAAGAGGGAGGGGAGGGTCTTTTCATAGTCAAAAAATAGCAACGAATGCCTGGTTATCAAATTAAGAAATAGAAGCAATAATTTTAATAAGAATCAAAGAGAATTAAAGCTAGCATATGACAAACTAAGAAGTATCAGCTGTAGTAGCAGATTTGTGAGACGCTTTCTTTCATCTTTACCCACTTGAATTCAATTCAAAAACAGAAACAGGAGATTAAAGGTGTTCTTGTAACAATAGCTGTTCGGGGTCACCATGAAAATGAGTACTGTCTGCTTCAATCTATTCCTCTGTATAAAGTGCGCAAGCAACTGGAACATGAGGAACTTATTCAAGATTCTGGGCTTAGAGCCACCTAGAATTGATAATCAAATTGCAAGTCTGGCTTGGAGGGCAGAGAGAACTGATATGTAAAGGAAGCTTATGCTGCTTCTGAGAAAGTTTTTTAAAAGACACTTAGAAAATTTCTAATTTGAATTGGAAGGAGTAAAGAAAAAAAAATCCCGGAATAACTGAAGAGTAGGAATTCAAGGCCATGGAATCCCAACATCTCACCTAGATGTATCCCTGGCTTGTCCTGTGGCAGCTTCCAGCAAATTTTTTGATGCACTATCATTTTGAGTTCCTTATCTGTTTAATAAGGAATAGCAGTATTCTATAACTAGGATAGTAAATCTGTTAGTCAAGGATTATTACTGTCACCTTATGCTAGTAAAATATATTGTATGGTGAATTAATACCTGAGCCTTGGTGAAAGGCCTTATTTTCTTGATGAGACAAAATCTACCGTGAGGCAGAGATAGAGGTCAAGGCAGAGATAGTTTACACATCTGAGGCTTGCAGTATGCTTGATTACACATCTTTTCAGGTTTTTTTTCTTATAGTATGTTACTTTTATCCCAAAAGGTTAGCATGAAGGTCATTGTGAGAGAATTAGAACTAGCTAATGTTTGTGATGCTCTTTGAAGATGAAAAGGACTATATAAATGCTAAGTGCAAATTCACGTTCTTTGTTCCAGTCACTGACATCTGAAGTATCTCTATTGGCTTTGGTTCAGTTATTCTGGGTTTAGTCTGCTGGAACCAAATGTAGACTTAAGCTGTTAGAAGTAATATGTTAAAAATATTTGACAGTACATGACATATCACATCAGCAATATAAATATGCAGCCCATTGATTCAAATATATTCTTGTTACCACTTCATAAATGTCGCTGGTGCTGTACTAGGCATGACTTTCACCACTGGAATTACTTTCTTATCTGATGTGATTTGCACTTGAACTTTATTTACATTAATGCGTCTGCCCAGGATACAATGAGGTAGAGAAAAGTTTTTTCGCTTTTGAAAGTAATCATGTTCCTTTTTTCTAGCCCCCAAAGATGTCTGATAGTTTTCCTTACATTGAATTATAAGAAGCAGTTCTAGGTACTGGAAAGCTCTTCTTGAGTTGCACTTCTTGGCTACAGATCTTCTGCAGCTCAGCTGTGGGCAGAACATAGGTGCCTGGCACCTGAATGGTGTGTGGTGCTCTGAATGACGGGGATTCCCTCTCCTACTGTAAAAGAATAAGTAGCACTGAATAGTCTTTACATTGAAACAATACAGATGTGCCTAGAGCCATTCTGCAACCCTACATTCGTTCAGAGTACTGTAACAAGTATGGAGAGAGTTATAATTTTAAGCAAAGAGCGGAGTACGGCTATGCACATAATCTGGCAGCAGTGTGATGTTCCGGCCTGTTGTCTGAGCAATAAAACCAAACGAAGCGAAATCGTGGGTGACTTGAAGGGATGGGGAAGGAACGATCTCCCTCGTGGGACAGAGGCTGTTTTATACACAGTTGTTGTGAGTGAGAGCATAAATTCCACAAATAGACTTCAGCAGAGAGAGACCTAATCCTCAGCACAGGACCACATTATTTTTGCTAAAATTTGCTATTATTCAGTTTTGTGGTTTGGGTTCAGCCAGTCACACAGAGCAAGAGTGGTATTCCAGGTCTGGTACAGCTACCTAATCGTGCTTGTGCAAAGCCAGCAAGCATAACAATGTTCATAACCGTTTTCCTCAGGTGTAAGTGACTATATGGAGACATAAAAGAATGAGACCGGGAGCTAGTTAAAATAATATGGTTCTGTATTTGAACTTCTCTCAAATGTGCTGGTATCATTGCGTTCCCAATTCATTTTCACACATAGGTTTTTTTTATAACTGCGTTTAGTTCCATTACAATGTTTTATATAGTCCAAATATTTATCAGAGTAATCAAAGATTACGATGCCATAGAAACAAAGAGAACTTTAATGCTTATTGAACAGATGAAATATCCCATTTCTAGTGGCAAGTTATGGGTTTAATTTTTGCAAAAGCCCTTACGTGGCTCGCTTTGCTCCCAGTGTTTATGTTTTATGAGGCTCTTTTTCCTAGGAGGTAAATCCTTCAGTCAAATGAACTTCGTTATTCATGCCAAAGTATTTCTTTTTGTATTTGACATCTGGTGTGAGGATAGATAGCCCTATGAAAGAGCTGTTCATGGTAAAAATGCCCTGCATGAATCTCCTCCCCATACAAAACATCTTGGTATTATCATTTAAATGGTGCAATTATTATCTATACTTAGAATATGTGCCTCCTTTGTAAATCATGGAAGAAGTCATATGTGGTAGATTTCTGAAGCATCTGAGCACAGAACTGAAGAGCCTGATTAAAACTGTAATGCATGCAAAAAGCAGCAGTTTCGCCTATTCTGTAGCTGCCCTACTGTGCTCACTATACTGAGGGATAATGGGATACAGACTGCAGAGTTGCCCAGAAGCCCTTGGAAAGGTAGATATACTTGGAACAAGAAAAATTTAGGAGTTCTTGTCAGCCAGAAAAAGAAAATATAAGATGCCAAAGGATACAGGCAGATTGCCGGTTTTCCACAACAAAACAGAGTGGTGTTTGGTGGGATTAAAAGATGGTGAATACAGACTTGATTGAAAAAAGGAGCATCTTTGCATATTTTGTACTTAACCTGACTTATTACCACTGGGAATTGCCAAAGTCAAGCTGAAAAGATGTATAGTGGATAGGTAGAGGACTTTCCAAAGTTATAATAGTTAATGCTAACAAATGTTGGTAAGAATACTAAATCTTATCTGTCATTAATGCAGACACCGTGTTTAAGATAAGAACTTGTGTAGTGGTATCTTGTCCTCTGTCAGCTTTTCCTGGCTGCTACTGCAGACAAGCTAGAACTGAAATATTCAGATATGATTTAGAATTTAGTAATTCAGAAGAAAAAGACCAGATCAAAAAATAGATCTGGGTTCCTGGTCAGGGAGGACTACCTGAGGGAGAGAAAAGGCAGGATAAAGAGGAAGTGTGTTACGCAGCATGTCTGGTGTTGGGGCTGAGATTGTCCATGCTGCCCCGTACTGCTGTATTGACTCAGTCATCTCGTGTTTGCAACTGAAATAGCTCTGTTCAGGATGAACGTGACCAAAGTGATGCGCTCAACAACACTAGAATTGTAAACAAGTTCCCTCTGGAAGGCTCCTGGACATTTTAGTAAGAGAATATCTACAACGTTCCATAAGGATGAGGGACAGAGAGAGAGGGAAAACAATGTGCCCCTTACTGCAACCTACAAATTGTTAGCTGATATTTCCTTTAGGTATTGGTTGAACAATACCTAAAAGGAAGAATAGCTGTCCTTGAAAATTTTGCTAAAAATGAAACAAGCTGAAAAAGTAAAAGATGAAGATAAAAACAAGTTTGTGTGTGGTGTTGTAATGAACTCAGCAAAAAGCTGCCCCAGGCCCTATGGGAGACTGAGAAAGAGCTACTCTAGCTGGCAGAACTAGGCTTTATATCAATTACAAATTATTTATATTATTATTATTATTTAAAGTAGTATTTGAATTCTGGACTTTTGATTTGACACTAATTATTTCATTTAATTGCATAATCATAGAATAATTGCATTTCATATTTCATTTTATATTCTACCAACATAAAAGATCAAGTTAGAATCAAATGTGTGGAATTAAGGGACTTAAATAAGAACCAAAGGCACAATAGTCATGTCTGAACAAGCAGAATTTAGTGCAATTCCATTAGTAGGTCAGTCACACTAGCAATAATATTTTGCTTAAATTTCCTTGTTAGAAAAAGACTGGACTTTAAACACTTCATCTTGGGGGAAAAAAAAAAAAAAATTGATATCCTGGTTGACTGTTGACCGTTGATAAGAAACATTTTTTTGTTAACCCAGCCAGTGGACTACAAACTTGTAAGTTGACTTGAGCTGAAATAAAGTATTCCATTATTATGAACAGAAAGTATGGTCAGAGGCTGGGGGGGAAATACTGCTATGAAGAAATTAAATAAGCTGGAGGTCTCTACATTGAAATTAATTTGTTAAACTGAGGGTGAAAGGCCTCAGGTGTGTTGAAAAACAGAGACTCGCACAGATGCCTGTACTGTGATTGCAAAGAAGCCTTTAGAAATACACTGGAATTTAACTTCCTATTAATTTCTACTAACTTTTCCTGTTTTAATGCCTGCTGTTCCCCACCATAATGTATTTCTGATTTGAGGAATGCAGCTACAGGGTCAATAGACAAAATGTCTTTTTTTTCTTTTTTCTTTTTCCCCTTGAAAATAATGTATTTGGTATTAAACTATTACAAAAATTCAAATTATATTAAACTGGTGGATTTGAATTTACCTGAACATAGCCAGAGTTAAAACTGCAGTGTTATCTTTCACCTATTTCATTTTTCAAAGCAACAGAAGCATCCGTATCTCTTGTATATCCTATGTTATTTGTGCAGGAACATCAAACGTCTGAAGACTGAAGCAATGCATTCTTGAATGGCATAAGACTAAGACGAATCATAGCAGGTTTAAGATGGAAAAGACCTTTAAGGTCATTGCTCTTTCCGTTACAAGTACAGATTTGTTACCTGCAGATTAACAGTTTTCAGCCTTTATTGTGAGTAACTTGGCTTAGTTTTAGACAACCAGGTAGGATATTTTTTTCAGGGATCAACTACTGTTTAGTTTTTACAGTTGGATTTTTGGTTTTCCCAAGAAAAAAAGAAAAAGTTCATCCCTGTTGTGTATAGTTCCAAAGAGGAAGCTTCAGAGGAACCATTCCTAATAGGTGAATTTGCAAAGAACAATATTATTTTTTTTTAAACATTTTAGGGTTTTTTAGCATATTTTAATCTTCTATAGCAATTTTTGGCTTTTCAGAGCAGTGGCATTTAATTTTTAAACAATCAGTTTAATTAGCAAGACTAGGAAATTGTGCAAGATAAATTTTCCCATTTCTGAAAAGTAAAATATCCATATATTGGCTAGAATTTCCAAAACTACCAGGATGGGGAGAGTTTTGCTGTGAAAGGCGTTTTGTTGGGGTTTTTTTCACTATTCCAATTTTAGTTACATTCTTGCATTAGAGCACATAGCATGTGGGTACTTAAAGCAGCAGCTAAATGATGCTACCCAAGTAACTGGAAATTACTGACATTTAGTGAGTTCCAGTGATATAAGCCTCGCTTCCTAAAAACAATAGCAGCAGCAGCAATATCCACTATTACTCTAATACTTATTCTCTTTGTCACAGACGCTTTTGTCCGTATTAACATTATTACTGTTACTGCTAAATTTTCAGTGAATATAGATGCATTCTCAAATGCATGTATGAGAAAAATAGCATTGTTATTTGCCTCCTTAAAGACGTTGGTTGATTAGACTTAGTAAGGAAAGGATGNGAAGATAAAAACAAGTTTGTGTGTGGTGTTGTAATGAACTCAGCAAAAAGCTGCCCCAGGCCCTATGGGAGACTGAGAAAGAGCTACTCTAGCTGGCAGAACTAGGCTTTATATCAATTACAAATTATTTATATTATTATTATTATTTAAAGTAGTATTTGAATTCTGGACTTTTGATTTGACACTAATTATTTCATTTAATTGCATAATCATAGAATAATTGCATTTCATATTTCATTTTATATTCTACCAACATAAAAGATCAAGTTAGAATCAAATGTGTGGAATTAAGGGACTTAAATAAGAACCAAAGGCACAATAGTCATGTCTGAACAAGCAGAATTTAGTGCAATTCCATTAGTAGGTCAGTCACACTAGCAATAATATTTTGCTTAAATTTCCTTGTTAGAAAAAGACTGGACTTTAAACACTTCATCTTGGGGGAAAAAAAAAAAAAAATTGATATCCTGGTTGACTGTTGACCGTTGATAAGAAACATTTTTTTGTTAACCCAGCCAGTGGACTACAAACTTGTAAGTTGACTTGAGCTGAAATAAAGTATTCCATTATTATGAACAGAAAGTATGGTCAGAGGCTGGGGGGGAAATACTGCTATGAAGAAATTAAATAAGCTGGAGGTCTCTACATTGAAATTAATTTGTTAAACTGAGGGTGAAAGGCCTCAGGTGTGTTGAAAAACAGAGACTCGCACAGATGCCTGTACTGTGATTGCAAAGAAGCCTTTAGAAATACACTGGAATTTAACTTCCTATTAATTTCTACTAACTTTTCCTGTTTTAATGCCTGCTGTTCCCCACCATAATGTATTTCTGATTTGAGGAATGCAGCTACAGGGTCAATAGACAAAATGTCTTTTTTTTCTTTTTTCTTTTTCCCCTTGAAAATAATGTATTTGGTATTAAACTATTACAAAAATTCAAATTATATTAAACTGGTGGATTTGAATTTACCTGAACATAGCCAGAGTTAAAACTGCAGTGTTATCTTTCACCTATTTCATTTTTCAAAGCAACAGAAGCATCCGTATCTCTTGTATATCCTATGTTATTTGTGCAGGAACATCAAACGTCTGAAGACTGAAGCAATGCATTCTTGAATGGCATAAGACTAAGACGAATCATAGCAGGTTTAAGATGGAAAAGACCTTTAAGGTCATTGCTCTTTCCGTTACAAGTACAGATTTGTTACCTGCAGATTAACAGTTTTCAGCCTTTATTGTGAGTAACTTGGCTTAGTTTTAGACAACCAGGTAGGATATTTTTTTCAGGGATCAACTACTGTTTAGTTTTTACAGTTGGATTTTTGGTTTTCCCAAGAAAAAAAGAAAAAGTTCATCCCTGTTGTGTATAGTTCCAAAGAGGAAGCTTCAGAGGAACCATTCCTAATAGGTGAATTTGCAAAGAACAATATTATTTTTTTTTAAACATTTTAGGGTTTTTTAGCATATTTTAATCTTCTATAGCAATTTTTGGCTTTTCAGAGCAGTGGCATTTAATTTTTAAACAATCAGTTTAATTAGCAAGACTAGGAAATTGTGCAAGATAAATTTTCCCATTTCTGAAAAGTAAAATATCCATATATTGGCTAGAATTTCCAAAACTACCAGGATGGGGAGAGTTTTGCTGTGAAAGGCGTTTTGTTGGGGTTTTTTTCACTATTCCAATTTTAGTTACATTCTTGCATTAGAGCACATAGCATGTGGGTACTTAAAGCAGCAGCTAAATGATGCTACCCAAGTAACTGGAAATTACTGACATTTAGTGAGTTCCAGTGATATAAGCCTCGCTTCCTAAAAACAATAGCAGCAGCAGCAA
>WEKW01026072.1:48800-95011 GCA_013389905.1 Sula dactylatra | reverse complement strand
AATAGCAGCAGCAGCAATATCCACTATTACTCTAATACTTATTCTCTTTGTCACAGACGCTTTTGTCCGTATTAACATTATTACTGTTACTGCTAAATTTTCAGTGAATATAGATGCATTCTCAAATGCATGTATGAGAAAAATAGCATTGTTATTTGCCTCCTTAAAGACGTTGGTTGATTAGACTTAGTAAGGAAAGGATGGTCTGAGGGTTAAGGGATTGCATTCAAATAGAGACAGTCTTGGTTTGAATCTCACTTTTAACACAGGCCTCTGTGTCCAGTCTTCTGATTTCTCTGCAGGTGTACTCAGTCCAGCAATTTGTTGTGCAGTTGGCTTGGGGAACCCACCTAAAGTTAATTGGGCCTGAAACGGCACAGAAGTCCATATGTATGTACATAATTGGAGACAGGATGTTTATATACCTAGTCATATAGACGTGACAAATAGAAATGCCCTCCAATTGTACATCAGCACACTTAAAACGTACTTAATGACATTACATTTTATTGAGTCAGGTGGGAAATGGCATTTTACGCACATTTTTAAACCATCTAAACATGTTCCAGAGGTATAGACATGAAAAAATACGACAGTTTAGAAGATGCGTGTTTGGCATGCAAAAGAGAAAAAAATGTTACTAGTAAATACAGCTCCTTCCCTAAGAGCTGTAATATTGTTCCTGATGGTCATTTTGTAGACATGAAATGAACATTTAAAGAGATTGGTTTGATAGACCATTCAGTGCTGTGAATTCAAATGAACATTTTATGTTTTCATTTTCTCAACAGTAACTGTTGATATATACTATTTTGTATTTCTTTTCTGAACAACCTCTTAAAGTCACAGAAATCTATAACTTCAGATAGTTATCATCTGAATTGTTCTGGAGCGGACTATGACTCGAAACTAGAACTGAATAAATGACCAGTTCAAATATTTTTTTTCTGTCATTATTGGCCACTACACACCATGAGATTTTTGTTTCTTTTAACTGTCTCTGTCCTTGGATATTTCCCCACTCTCTAACACCCAAACACTTCAAAATGTGCTCTCCGTGCAGGCAGCTTGCTATTCAGCTTTAGGTGTGATACGTGATATTAAAAACAAATGAGGGAGATTTGTTGTGCCTAAAGGTTAGATGATGTTGCTTTTGCTTCTCTGCTAGACAGCTCGTACTTACAAAGTCCTTTAAAACGCCACTGATGTTTGGAGTATTTCAGACTACCTCTTAAAGCCTTACTTTACCCATACACTTAATTTGTATGTGTTGCTTGTTAGTACTTACGCAAGCTGTCACGCTTACGAGTTCTTCTTGGAAAAATTTTGAAATAGTCAGGTTGATATCAACATAGCCAAACCTGGCAATTTTCTAATTTGATTTCTCCTTTTCCATGGCTTCTAAGCATAAGACTTTCCTCTCATTTTTATTCTTGCTTAATAAGAGGTTTTTCAGATGATTCTTCTAGTGTTTCAAGCTGGAATTAGTGTATACCTGCAGATCTGCATGTGCCTGGACTACTTATGTTCACATTCTACTTATTAAAAGCAGATAGCAAACTAAGCTCTACTGCTGTGGAAGATGAGATCTGACTGCTTAAGCAGTTATACATTGCTTTAAAATGTTGGCTGGCTGTCACTTCTGATGCATTTCATTTTCAGCACAGATTTGAAAAACTAGGAGACTTGGTCAGTGCTACTATTTCAAAACTGTACTTATTCATTTCACTTGCTGAATATTTTCAGCTGTTCAGCTAAATTTATCAGATTAGAGCATGAGAAAATATACTTCCAGACTGCAGGCAGTCACCTCTGCAGTTGTTTTGTTCTGAAAGAACTAGAAAAGGAAGGTAGCATTTATTTCCAGTTGGTCAAACGAAGGTGACATTGCTTTGACAAAGTATCCACCTAAAATTCTTATCAATTAAAAAACAAATAATCTAGGACTTCTTAGCTGCTTTACCCTGGAAGCCACCCCCCCACCCCCCCGTAAGATACTTCATATCCCTAGCAAACAGGAATTTTATTAGAAGAGGCTTTATTAGATAAACGTAGGACTGCACTGGAGTGGGTAGTACATGTTTCTGAATTTCTAAGCAAACACAGCTAGTCTTTTAGTTGGTCTGAGGAACTTTTCTCCCAGGTGGTGCTTCTTGTGTGCACGTAGGTTTTGCACTTCATGACAACAGCCCATTACATAGTGAGTGTATGTGGGCACATGACAAGGAAGAGGTGAAGCAGAATCAAGGATTGAACAGTGAGCAAGGCCCTTGCCAGAAGCCAGGAGAGTCAGAGAGCTTTGGTGTAAATCAGCACTGTTTCAGGTCTGCCAGTATAGTCTTATAATAAATAAGTTAGCAGGGTGAGAGACACGCTTGGAAATATCATCTGCTGATGTCAAACAGATACCCTTTGAAAAGGACTTCAGCCTGAGAAACTTATTCCCCTGTGCAGGCTGATTAGTTTAGATTGGCATCTTTCTTCTCTGTCTTGCCAATTTTGGCCAATTGCATAGCACATGGCGGCATTTTAGCTCCTGAAGTTAAATATTGACATTGATATATGAGAGCCTACTGGAGCTTTGAGTAGAATTATGAGACACTCAGTACACAAACACAGTACTAATGCAGACTGTGTTTTTCCTATCATTAAGAACTTTGAAATAATTTCCTGTCATAAATGGGAGACCAATTATATATGATGTTAAAAGCTGCAAATTTTCTAGGATAAACTCATTTACTTCTCTCTTCCTTATAAAATTTTCCACAGTGTATTACTGTTCAGTGAGATCACTAATTTGCTCTAATCACAAGAATACCTACTGCTATTCCCAACACTAAATCTGAATTTCTTAACTGCAGGAATGAGGACACGGTATCTGTTTCAAATTCAGTGAGATTTGGGGTGAAAAGATTCCCTTCCCTTTTTGAGAACACAATACCAGGGTAGTAAAAAAAAAAAACAGTGACCACTGGATTTGGGCACTTGCAGCGAAGCCTAAACAGTGCTTTGGACCGCTGAGGAGGTCACAGAACAGCATGACTATTAAATGATTCTTGTACACAAAAATGCAAAATATTATAATTGATAAGCATATGGTGCAAACACTGACACTTTCGGTGTTGAAAACTACCCGTGACAAATCAACCCGTGATGTACATGAAAACCATTTGTGTTTTTCTAAGTTCTACATAAAGGCTAAACTAATAACTGTGTATCTAATTAATGTCCTTTTATAGACTATAAATCCAGGAAAGTACCACCTGCATGTTGATTAGCTGCCTAATCGGAAACGTGGTTCTGATCTCTTATACCACTTCTGCATTTCCTCTTTAACATTACTGAAGCTTCCATAAAGTCCATGATGTAATGTAGACTTCTAATTATGCAAAGATTAATGTAATATTTCTGATGAGAGGGCAATTGAAAGAAATCTGAAAGAAATGGGGCATACATGAGTTGAACTCCAGACTCCAGCTGTGTTAACTCTGTTCTCTGTGTTAAATGGGAATTAGAGGATGACTGCATCTTGGGTAAAGTTCATTCCTGTACAGAGGGCCAGCATGAAACTTAAATGCCTTTAATTTTTATGAGGCTTTAACTGCAATGTAGGAAGCATAGTCTGTGTAATGGGGGTGAGTTTGGTCTCATACGGAAAGCATTTTTCAAAAGCTTTCAATTACTCAGTTTAGACCTGTTTCTTTAAAATAAACAGGGAATTGAGTCACTAATATGTAAATATGTTCGGAGAAAGCTAAGGCTGCAACAGGGAAAGCTAGAGTGCCTGGGAAATGCCAAAGCATTTTCTGAGATCAGAAGAAGTCGTTTTGCAAACATGATTGTTTATTGGCTGATTAGAAGGGTTCTGCTGGGATATGAGCTCTTGGCAGCCTGAACCATAGTGAATGAGGTTATATGCTACTGGTTGCTTTTTTTCCTGGGATGGGGCATTATGAAATCTTTGTCTTAAAGAGTTATGTGCATTTTTTTCTCCGTTTTCTTTACTGTGTGGATCAACATAAGGAATAAACCTTAAATGAGCCCACTGTGAAATACACAGGTAGCTGTAGTCATTAAAGAAGTCAATATTATAAACACTTAGTCTGTATTAGGTGGCTTGCTCCTTTTTGGAACCAATTCAGCATCCAAAAACCCCTGACTAGATGACAATTCAGATCTGGCCTGTGGAGTTTGCCACCAACATCAACAACTCTTTTGACCTTCCAAACACAGTCAACGTCAATAGACTTTAGTGGGTGTAGAAAGGGGGTTTTGTTCCATTCAAATTTCTACATCATGAATCTCCCTACCCTAAAGTGCATACTTAGACCTATGTTCCTATAGCTTTATTACACGCTGTACTATTAGTACGTTAAATCCAGATAAACATGTACAATGTTTGTCAGTTTTCTTGATCAGCAAAAGCAAACATCATCTTCCAATGCCAAAGTACCAATGCCCACAGACATCCGTTTATGATAATGAGCCATGCTTTCTTATCTGAGACCCATTAACCGTAGTAGTAATAAATCAGACAGCAAGCACATAAAAATAACCCTGCCTATTTCACTGTTATCACACTATCTGGCTGTTATCTTAAAAGGAATATGGCTGAATGTTTCTCTCAGGTGTTGAAGAGGTAGGGCAGAGGAGAATTGTGAGATAGAAATGGTGAGGATCACATTAGAGACTTCCGTGAGAGTGATTTCTGGAGGAAAAAGTTATATATCCCTAATGCTAGCTTTATGGTGCTTGTGCATTCCCCGGGTACCTTCAGGGAAAAGTGGGGGGTGACCGCGTAAGAACGATGATACACACACAATGCCTTTGTGGCTTTCTTGCCTGCAGCCGTATGCAGCAAATTACTTCTTGTAGGTAGACAGAAATCACATTTAAAACAACACATGGTATGTAATGATTCTTAAGTGCTGAGACCAGCTATAGAGACAGTGTTGTTCTTAACAGCCAATACAAAGAAAATAAAATAATTACTAGGCATAATGATCATTAGTGTTCAGATCTAAACCTGCCAGGCACAGGCTTACCAGGGCATTAAGTTTCTAAAAGAGATAGTTAGCACGGATCAGCAAATGTGCTCCCTGCACACATTATTTGCACATTTTATGCTCACAGTATTCCTTAAATACTAATATCTTTTATGCGCTGTTGCCAGCTGCAAACTTTAAATCGGTGTGTGATCTAAAACACAGAAGAATGGCTCCAAAAAAAACCCCCATAAACCCACCATCAACACAACCCCATTGAAGTCAGTGGATAAACACTAGCAGTCAGTAGCCTTTAGGTTAGCTGTTTAGAGATAGGACTCAAATAAGAAGTAGACCCTAATAATTAGGCAGTGTGTGTGTGTGTGTATTTCTGGAACTCCCACTTGGTTCTTCTTTTATGGGGAGAATAAAGGAAAAAAAAAAAAAAGGCAAACAAGAAAACTACAATTCCTGTATGGAAAACAATAATGAACTTTGGAAATCCAGCTGGGAGAACAGAGAGCTTTTAAATATGGACCAGATGCTTATCAGATCCCCAAAGACTTTATAATAAAGCAGGTCTGTTGATTTCAGTATATCTGCTTACATTCTTGCATTCATCATTGAGTCTTCTGCACAATACTTTGGTTGTTCTTGATTTCTGTAGATTTTGTATTCAGGACATTACCGGCCAGAATGCTTGTCCAGTAACACCTTATATGACTATATCAGGATATTTTTATAAAGTAAATCTGTAACTGATAAACTTTGATATTAACCACAGAAACTAAATGTTAGACTAACTTCGCTATTGGACATAAGCAAATTTGTGTCAACTTTGTGCATAACAGAAAGAACGAAGACAGGTTTGATCTCAAATATTCTTACTGGAACTACCAAAGATGATTATCTGCTGAAATTTTACAGCTTATAATTTTGAATGTTGAATCTGATTTTAAAAGCCAAAACCTACTTCTTTAGCAATCCAGCTTTACAAAAGGGTCAAGTTGTCATTAATGAGCAGAGGGGTATATACTATCCTTCCAAAAAATGTTTGGCATAAGACAATTTTTTTTTAACACAACTTCAGTTAAGACTGGTGAAAGGCCTGAGCTGAATTCATAGTAGTCTTGGCATCCTTTGCCAATGCCAAGATTTTTGTAGATGTGTCAGCAAAAGCAGATGTGAAGGAGACAGCATTTTCTGAATGATTGCAGGGACCTTCTCCTGTTACATGGGAGGTCATGTAGGGGTAATCCAGGAAAACATATGCAGTAGGGAAGAGGCCATGAAGGAGTCAGAGTAATGGAGGTTTTGTCAAAGTGGTAGGCTAGGGAAATACCCTGCCAGTCTTTTGCTGTACAGAGCATGAGCACAGTAGCTTGAATTTGTCAAGGACTGTGAAAAGATGTTGCAAAATTGCTAACTGAGGAGAGCCTGGGTAGGAGATTTAGCTGTTTGAATGGCTAGAAAATGCCCTTTGGGATGATGTGTGAAAAAGAATCTTCTAGATTAAGACATAACCTAAATATACAGACCTAGAAAGGAGATTCAATGACAAAAACCGTCTTCAGTTTGTTTCTGTTTTTAGGCTTGAATAAGAGGCAGGATGGTAGTGTTGTCCTGAGCAATCAAAGGAAGAACTAGAAGGGAGTGCTTCGGGGGAAAGATTTAAGAGCTCAGTTTTATCTGTGCAGAGCTGTCAGGTAAACATCGAGAAGGTATCAGCGCTAGAGGTCGATATTTTATTCTAAATGGAAAGCAGGTAGAAAGAGTAAGATCTCTGAACTGTCAGCACTGAAGTGAAGTGATTGCCAAATGTGTATGCATGGTGTCACAGAGAAAGGGAGGAAATGAAAGTGTGGGGGGGAAGGTTTCCCCAGAAACCTGGGATGGAGGGAATGAGACAGAAGGACATGCTGAAAAAGTGATTAGAGAAATCATAGTAAAATGACAGGATGAGTCACAGGAGCCATGGGAAGCATCAGGTTTCCAGGCGTGTGATGAAATGGGTCAAAAGCAGCTGACAGGTTAGAGAGGATTGAAGTTGAGAAGCAATTTCAGTAGAGAGGATTGAAGTTGAGAAGCAATTTCAGTAGATAGAAAGTCTAGGCAGGGACTGTAGAGCCTTCAGATGAAAGGGAGAAGAGCTGGGGCGGTGCTGGAAGAGGCAGGTGGGGTAACAGGGAGAATCAACATATACTGCCCTTTATTTACAAGCTGTTGGTGAAGCAGTCACTGGCTGCTTGAATTTGTGTGATAGTTTTGTGCGGAGAGGTTCCTCTGGTGAAGTTTCAGCCTATAGATTGTACAGAAATTCAGTGCTACAGCTGCTGTTCATTCATCATATACAAGTGCCTGTCCTGAGCAGGAAGACCTCCAGGGATCTCCAAAAGATTCAGAGTAGATTTGCCAATTCAAAAGCTAGTGTTATTTCCTCCGAGTCAGGATTGAACAAATGCCCTTTAATGATAATAAGTTTCATAGTGATCTGGAAATGCTATTGTTCAGATGGCCTGTGAGATCAGAGTCCTGAGCTCCTGCTTCTCACTGCCTCAGGAGATCAAGTTGTTTATGAGAATTTAGTCCTAGCTGGAATCCCCAATCCAGATGTATCCAAACTTTGGCAGTTGTGATCACAAATTTCCTATATGTAAGTCTGGATCCTAATTTTGTGGCCAGACTTTTTCTTTAAACAGCATGCTAAAAATCCACATGCCAAGCAATTCCAGATTTTATCTTATTTGGAAATCTCAGTAGTACTTCCCACTTCAGTGACTCCCATCCATCAGTCCCTCTGTGGATTCTTACGCTTGCTTAATTTGCCTTACTTACCTTTGTTTAACAGAACGGAGGTCGTGCTTCAGGGGAAAGGACAGCCTGTTGCGTGCTGTGCAGGTGCCTGCCTTGCTGCATAGCCCATCTGGGCAGGCCCCTAGCTGGAAGAATTTAATACTGAAGTCAATTCAAATAATACTGAGATAATAGCAAGAAACAAACAGATGAAGTAAAACAGCCTTATCAATAATTATATTAAACTTGATTTGCCCAAAACCAAAAGCATATACTTAAAAATTAGTAAAGAACCCAAGCCAGCATCTAATAAATACCATTATGTTACTTTTTATGTTGCTTGTGGTTGTGGCAAAACTATTGATATTGCATCATTTAAATGTACAAATGCAATATATATTAGACAAACATCTCCTCAATGTTTGTGAGTTTTGATGTATATGTGTGACTTGTATTTTTGTGTTGTGATACAGCACTTGTCTCCTCCCAGGGTAGAGGGCATGAATCCTTTAATGCACTGTTGTGGTTTTACCCCAGTAGGCAGCTAAGTACAACAGATAAAGACAGTTTAACAGGCAAAGCAAAAGCCACGCGCGCAAGCAAAGCAAACCAAGGAATCCATTCCCTCCTTCCCACCGGCAGGCAGGTGTTCAGCCATCCCCAGGAAAGCAGGGCTCCATCACGCCTAACGGTGACTTGGGAAGACAAACACCATCGCTCCTAACGTCCCCTCCTTCCTCCTTCTCCCCCCAGCTCTACGTGCTGAGCATGAGCCATGTGGTGTGGGACATCCCTGGGGTCAGTTGGGGTCACTGTCCCGGCCGTGTCCCCTCCCAACCCCTTGTGCCCCCCCCATCCCCTCGCTGGTGGGGTGGGGTGAGGGGCAGAAAAGGCCTTGGCTCTGTGTGAGCCCTGCTCAGCAGTAAGGAAAACATCCCTGTGTTATCAAGGCTGTTTCCAGCACAAATCCAAACCATTGCCCCATACTAGCTACTAGGGAGAAAATTAACTCCATCCCAGCCAAAACCCGTAGAACCAGTAAACCAATGCTGTAAGGCCAGGAGTTGTATTTGTTTGAGAGGAGACAGATCAAACTTAGATACGTGTTTTGCTAATATTATTCTTTCTTAGTGTTCTTATGTGGTTTTATTGCCAAGCCAAATATTTGCACTTTACTAGTGTCCAAGCGAAATTGGAGGAAAATGACCCATTAGCTACAGTTAATGTTACATTTGCTCCTGGTCTCTGTTTTTCTGAATTTCTTTACTACCTTTGTATTATCAGGGTGCCCATCTAGAATGGGTCAAATTATTCAAGCGGTGCCACCTTCAATTTATTTGGGGGAAAAAAAAAAAAAAACCAAAACAAAAAAAATGTTAGTCCACATAATATTTATATTTCTGTCGCAACATCAATATGATATGCCAGCTCTTTTATTCCCTAGTATATTCACAAACTGTAAGGCACTATAATTGTGTCATTATTTAAAAGATATTGTTTGTTTGCTCTTTGCTTGTCAGCATGTGTGCATGCGAGGGAGCGACTCGCTGGCATTTTACTTGCACTCTTGCAGTAACGTAAATGATCAAGGTGTCAGATGGGGAGAATCAGGTCCTGGCTCGAGATTTATGCACAGACCTCCGCACTACATCTTCCTGAATTGCGCTACAAAGGTCTCTGAATGCCCCAGGTGACATTTTGGGGTTTCCTTTTGGAGATTTCTGTCTTCACAAATAATTGCTTCTGAACCTGGATAATTTATATTTAATTACCGACAAATGTGCATGCATTCAATCAGTAATGTGATTGGGGGAAAAAACCAAAAAGTTAAAAGATACTGTGATCTGCATAGTAATAATCGCACACGTTTCCCATCATTTAGGTCTGTAAGAACTCCTGACATTTGAAGCTGTCCTACCGAGTTGCCATGGCAACGAGAAAAGAAAACGTCAGATCTGAAGACTGCAGTTTACAGTTACTGTTCTTCACTACTAGGCCTCAGTTGCTCCAGATTCAGTTTAATTTGCAACCTCACTTAATCTGTCCGACTATACATTGGTGTTTGACAGCCTCTACCCTAACTTCTGCCTATTAATGGATTCCTCTTGCAAGACGCAAGGTTTATGCGAATTTTCTCTGAATGTTAAAAGACCATGGTATCTAAACTGGACCTTGGGGGAGCAGAAAACAGATTGACTCCATTTTTTTCTATCTGTTGACTTGTTGCTATTCAACTGTTCAGAAAATATTTTGTCTGTGGGTTAGTATTTGTATATGTATGAGTGTATGTATATATATATATATTTATATAGAGAGAAGAGTTATACCACAGGTTTAGCTTTTATAAAATATTCATCCACAGATGAATTGTAACTATTCTACCACGGCTAAACCTACCGTGCTTGCTGTTTATAGTGTGGCCAGAAGGAGAGAGCCTATTGCAATCACACCACTACAACAGCCACTTTGTTGACACCAAATAAAGCAGGCCCGGGGCTCTGCAGTGTCACTTCTTGTACCTCAGGTTCAGCAAACAAGAAATGCAAGTCTCCCTGGCTTGTTTCTGATCTGAACTGCTGTCCTTATGCCCCAAATGGAATTTATGATCCAGCAGGAGCACAGCGCTTCGCTCCCCATTTCAGTGGGCGCAGCGCTGAGAGGTTCTGTGAAGCTCTGATTTGTGAGAAAGCGGGAAGCAGCCAGCTGCGACCGGCACCGTATGGGTCACGATTTACAGCAATGGGAGTGCTGGGCCTGATTTTAAAGGGGCTACAGTCAGCATCCTTTATGTTCCTGCAGGTAATTATTTGCCGGGGCGGTTTACAAAATTTAAGTCTTTTGTCAGCTCTGCAGACGCAATTAAGTAGGTAGATGTCTGCGTGTGAGAAGCTGATTAGAACAGCAAAAGCAACACTGGTCTCTCTCTCAGCCTCTATGCAGCTGTCATTACACACATAAGTGCAAGGAGGAAAACAGATGCCCTGTTCTATAAATATATTCACACACATATATATAGTTTTGAATATATATATATACATACATACACATGTACACACAGTTTCCAGTTAAGAGTAACAAGAGCATTTTTTTGTGTGTGTAAACTTACCACACTTGTTTGCAGACATGGAAAAAAAGGGTGTTCGTTATATATGAATATGAATCCTTTTTTATTCTGTGAGCATGTAAGGTTAAAAAACAACCCTTCTAACCGTATCCAGATGATCATCTTGTTAATAAGTTGTAAACGATCCATCAAAGCTCACACCAAATTTTTATAAAATTAACACAAAAAGTATACTAGTGACAGACTGTGGCTTTTATTAGAGCTTGCCAGTAACTAGGGTAAGGTAAGTGTCTTAGAATATTTTAATAAACTTGCTTATTTAAAGTTTAAACAAGAAAGCTTCCTTATGCAATAGAACTTTGCAGCTGCATTCTTTAGTTAGCAGTTTTACAGTACTTATGATTCATACTGTATGTTGTCTTTACTACAGTGAGATTATGAGCATATCTTCCACATCACGTATATGTTTCAATAGTAAAGCTTTTTGGAAGCATTAAAAAGTTCAAACATACATTTAGTTTTCCATAATGCTGCACTAGATATTAAATGTGTGTTGGTGGTTAAAAATTGCTGTACAATAGCTTTTCTCTGACTTCCTGTATTGTACCAAATATGAAACAGGTCTTTTTTTTTTTTCTTCTTTTTTTTAATCAAAAAGGAGTAATAACAACAGCAACAGAGGAAAAATTAGTTGGCATTGTGAACTTCCCTATCGTTGTAGATTTCACGATAAGATACAAGCTGCCTTCAGACAGGAACCTATTTTTCTCTTCCAGCTTAACTCCTGCGGACCTTGTTCCTCTCGCAGCACGCTCTAGGTGTTTCACTTACCAAAGTGGTACTTTGAGGTTAGTGGGAGTGTCTGGTGAGCGAGGACTTCAGGAGTGGGCTGTCAGGCAGCTGCAGGCATTTAAGCAGGAAAGTGCCTGATCTCAAACATTAACATGGGCATGCTTCTAGTTCTCTTTCTCAGACCATGCCTTGAAATAATCATATGCTGCTGCTTTATCATCAACAATCATGTCTTTAAAGAAAAAACAGAGTTTTCAGGCATGTCTTTCAAAAGGAAAAAATCAACAAATGCATAACACCACTGGATTTTCAACACGTATATTTAATAAATACACCCAAAGATAAACTGCACCCTATGCTTTGATCTACAAAACCTCTATCTAGAATAAAAGAAATTATAATATCCTTCCCCACAAATACTCTTTCTACTTGCTTTCTTCCTCTCTCTATCCAGCAAAACCCAACTCTGGAAAGACACCCTTTGACATTGGTGTCATTTCTATCAAGTACCAGATAAAGCTACCCTTTTCTCATTTCAACCAAGGCTCACTCAGCATCTGGTGGATCATTCCAAGGGCATCCAAAATGAGGAACAAAGAAAAATCTCTTCTGCCTGGAGCTACTCTAACAATGGGAAGACACTTTCTACCACTGTGTGCCCAAGGACAAGAGATCATTCTTCTTGGATAATACTGCAACCATTTGACATGTAGAAAGGTCAGAATCATGGCTGAAACACTGACTCAAGATGCATCAAAGCCTTCGTTCACCATTATCAATTTATTTCTGCACCTAGATTAAAGCCTCCCAGCATTTATGTCTGTCTCTAGGCTTCAGATGGAGCTAATCACTGGACTACCTAAGCATGCAAAGAGAAGATGAAGCTGCCATGTTAATGTTTCTCCCTCTCTGTATCCGAGAACAAACCCCATTTAACAAGAGATTGTGGCACTTTCTGTAGTGTTACACAAGTGAGGAACCATATTAGAATCTGAGTTTTCCTACCTGAGTAAGACTGTTGGCTCTGGCTCAAAAAATGATGCCCATTTCCTGCAACAAAGGAGCAACAATAATTTATTAGTTTTTCCACAGTATCATGAAAAAGTAGAGAAGTTACAAAATTGCTTGTCACTTTTTTATAGTTAATTATGTTTAACATTTGTTCAGCCAAGCTTGCTGTTTTTATAACATAGCACTTACTTCTACCTAGCTATTTTGGTCACTACAACGTTTATTTCAGTCTATGTTTGTAGACATACAATGCTGTCTGGAGTCACAAAGACAGTGAACTCATTGATTTTCATTTTGTAACATGCATAGAACTTCTTGGGCAAAAATCATTTCGCTTGAAAAGAGTATCTGCTGTTAAAACACAAATTGGATACGGCAATTAAATCAGTGAGAGGAGTTTATTAGCAAGACAAAGGTCTCATTTGGGATGTACTTGCTGATTGAACCCTTGTCTGTACACCTCATGTGTGTGCTTTTACAATATGCCTGTGTGCATTTATTAATGTACATTTTGTTCAGTAACTGTAGGTCTGAAGATGAAAACAAAGGGAAACGAGCTGAATTTCCTACTGGGCATCAAGGAGAATGAGGTAGGAGTGAAACACTGGCTAATACACTTTCTGAGCCCTGTTCTCATCACGTTTACACTGGTGTAAATCAAAGAGCAACTCCATTACTAGAATTGTTTAAGATTCAGTTAATCACATTTAGATGAAGTTTTTCGTCTAAACCACCCCAAATATTGCTTTTACTGGTCTGCTGTGAACAGTAAAGCAGCAATGGTTGTCACAGGATTGTTGAGTGCTTACATATTATCAAAAGTCTGTCTTTTGTGACATACAGAGAAACTTACAGCTTAGATGCCTCCCACAGATGCCTCACTTCTTCACTGACCACTTTAACGTGTCTCTAAGGCACCCAGCGTAATTTGGTTTAGCCTTTATTTGAAATGGCTGTGGCCTGTAGTCGAATAATTCATCCTGGTCTCTTGCGTAGTCATTTAAGTTAGGGATCACTATAATACAAACCTCATTTATTAAATTACGGACTTACAATCAGTTTGTAGGGCCCTAGCTAAATGTTTTATCACTACAAAAAAGAAAGACATATGTTATATTAACAACTTTTACATCATTGGTCTTTCCTTTGCAAAAAGACCTCCTGTCTGAAATACTGAGAAAGCTGCCAGTTTTCTTCTCAATTGCTACTAATACACTCAGCCACTTGAAACAGCAGAATTTTGTACACAAATAATTTTACATCCCTGTTTGTCTAACGGATAAGTTTCTTTCTGAATAGATTTAATAATGTCTTATTTAATTAAAAAAAAAAAAAACCCACAATATAGATTAAAGTCACATCAGCTTGAGAACACCAAGTCTAAGGCAAAACTCTGATCCTATTTTCCCTTTATTGCATCTCTAGAAACTCTGTTGTCTGAGAGATCCACTGTCCAATGCTAACAAAAAGATAAATAACTAAAATAGCAATTATTTTCTTTAAATTAACTCTGCGATCTATAATCTTTACAATTAACATGCAAAGTACATTAGTAATTGTCATTATAACTATTCTGTTTAAAGCAGATGTAGCTGACTCTTTCACTACGTAAAACACATCACCCATTGACTACACCGTTCTCTTGCCTCACATCCAGAGGTGCTAGTTGATTTATATTTGTCCAGACAAAATGGATACACTCATACACTCTCAGTGGAAAGTTAGTGGTTGCACAATTGCTATGTGTGNATAAAAAAATATATATGCAGATAGAGGGAGACTAACACAACATGGGGACCTGGAATAAGCAGTTTAATTCCATGAATTATGGATGAATACAAGAGTTAAGGGACAGCATGGGTTATGTATGCCAAACCAGTCTGATTCAAAGAAAAGAAAAAAGGGAAAAGCACCCCACACACTGAAACCCAGGCTTATCCCAACTCTCATGTTGTATTTATGCTACCTTTAGCTGTCCCCTCTTAACACAATTATATCATTTGAAGATATGCATAATTGTTTACTGACTCATTTTTAGTTGTCACTGAATCAGCAGGTCACCAGTAGTGGAAAGGGAAGGGTTTATAGCCAGAATTCTGCATTACTGTGCTCTCAGTGGGACAGCTATTCGGGAAAGTTTCATCCACCCTTTGAACATTACACTCCTCCTCTGCATCAGCAAACGACTGTATTCGATGACTTAGCGTTTAAATGAATGTTGTCTAAAGATAGACTATGTGTATGCATGTGCATACACCCCCTGCCTGGGACTGTAGAAGAGCATGTCTGGTGGACTGTGGTGGTGAATTCAGTACAAACAAGCTGTGTTGTTACTGTCATTTCACACAGAACCCTCCTGTACAATCATATTTGCATCTTAACACACTCTGTCTCTTTAAGTTACCACCAAGATTTTTTTTTTTATGATCTTCTTCCTTTTTTTTTTTAAAGTTCCAGCAAGGAGGAAATATTTTCTTTGATTTTAAAGATACTTAATTCAGCTACTTCTCCAGTTAATCATTCCTTTGGGCCCTAGTTGCTGAATTGCTTGCTGTTTCTGAGGTGTAAATAAACGTTCTGATTTATGACGTGGTTGCAAAGAAACTTGTAATTTATTTGTGAAATGCTCAAATAAAGGATGTATGGGCTTTTACCTTTTGTCTGGGCGTAGACCTTCCTAAAGCAACACAGAATGAACAGAGGACTACTAAATGACCTTGAGACTGCCAAAGGGCTGGAATAGCCTGCACTAAATACAATGAACTGCCACATCGCGTTAGGTAAAAAGAGATGAATTGCAGCCTTCATCATCACCATGCCATGGTTATAGAATGAGAATCTGGAGGTTAGAGAGGTAAATAAGGTTTGACCACACAGGACAGCAGTAGCAGGTTATTCGGCATCCAGTCAGGTAACAGCAGTGATTTGCCTTCTAAAGCCCCACTTCCATTACAGAGAGCTGCACCGAGCCAAATCTGGGTCAGCTGTCCCTAGGCTGGACTGTGTGCAGAAGCTTTAATGGGCTTCTGTTGCACTTCCTTTCTGCTTCACCTGGCCACCTTCCCCAGCTACCACCATCAGTTCAGCTTATATAGAACAGCCAGCCACAAAAAGTGAACATTGTAAAGAATGCAGAAACAGGCTGAACGAGTGTCAATCAGCAAGGACCACCACGGGATGCTACAGGGCTGCATTTCTCTCACTGTTGTCATGGCCAATTGCAAGATGGCTTTTAACAGCTAGTACTGCCATCGGCTGTAGTCATGTGTGACGTGCTCTCTCCCTCTGCATAACTCCTACTTAAGATGCATATGCAGACATGGTCTACTTGTTGCCCTGAGTCAGAAAAATCTTACTCCAAAATTTAGCGCCCTTAATGCCTTCAAGCCCAACCTGCTGTGGGCCAGGTTGCCCCAAAAAAACTTGAACTGCTTTAATGCCCTTCTGTACCAGGAACCGCAGCCTTCGTTGACAAGGCTCGTTGCTTTAGCTTGCCAGATTCCCAGTAGCATAAGGTTTGTAAGATGCTGTTTTCTTTTTTCACTGAGCTCTCATAGTCTGAAAAGATGAGGGCAAAGGAAGTGAGGTGTGCTTCCCTGCGCTGTCAGCTGCTCCCGGGCATTGCAGAAGGGCCTGGTAGGTGAACTAAATAGATAATCATTCTGGCCCAGCATCCAGGGCAGAAAAAAGAGTAGGCAGCTAGGTAGAATGAAAATCCTGCAGGAAATTTGCACCATAGCACAATGGCATTATTGTCTCCTTGCCAGGGAATTCTTTTTCCAGTGCAAAGCTGGAGCCTGTTGGCTTTCTGAAATTCCTGCGAGATTTTTTTTTTTTTTTTGTAAGATCTTCTAGGAAGTTATCTAACATGACAGAGACACATAAAGATAGAATATCCCTGAAAATAACCTTTTACTACATCTGAGACTAGAGGAAGCTGGGGGAGGGAGGGCAGCACTCGAAGGAAACATTTGAGTACAAGCCACAGCAGCTTGCTTTCACCAAGACCCACCTCCAGCTTTTGCCTATCACCTATGCTTTAGCAGACTTTGAATCTAAAGGGGGCTTTTTAATGTGGTCCATAATAAGTAGAGGGTGAAAAAGCATACATGAAACTTGGGTGTAATTGAGCAAAAGGTCATTACTTGAAAGCCATGGCAAAAAAGTGACACTTCCTTTGGTCTCAGTTGACATCATTGTCCTAAACTAATGCTGTGCCTTGCATCTTAAAAAAGGTGTTTGAAACAGCACAAAGTTAAATCATAACCAAGAAAATGTTAACAGAGAGAGAAAATGCTGAATGGTTTTTAGCTGGGTAGAAGTTTTCTGCTGCCCTTTCAACCTTTTCCTGTCTCATCTAACACCACACATTCCGGACTGCAGTCTACTGTTACTCGGTAACTTTGCACAGTTCAATGCAGTTACATTTTTTCTCCAGCAATAGTAAATCAGAACAGTCCCTTCTGGCTTCAGTACAACCTTCTTACCTGCAGAAACAAAGCAAGGGTCATTGCTCCTGCTGTAAAACTATTGGGATGCTCTTCCTCCACCGCCACGCCTCTGACCGGACTCATCCACCTCCCAGTGCTTGATGACCTTCGCTGCTCCTGTGGTTACAACAGCAAGTAAGTTACTCTAGTCCAGTACACTTCAACATTATATGACAGTCTATTTTATTTCTTATGGCTCATTTTGCAACTTACTGTTTCCACATGCAATTGTGGGATACTCACCATCATTGCTGTGGCTTGGATGTACTTTTTATGACTAACTGTCCAAAACAAGACAAGCAAAAGCATTTACACTATTTGTTTACCGCAAGGCATGCTGAAAAATCAGAATGTAAAATATAGCTGGACACTTTTAGGTAGTGAATTACCTGCAAACAGTGATCTGCAATACAGTTACAATACTGGAGTAATTGATTTGGGAAGGGGGATGTTCATAAACAGCTTTTTGTGGTACATTTAAAGCAAAACACAAAACAAAACTCTCACGGTGTTGTCTTTTCAAACTGACCACGTATATAACAGGAGGATAATGAAACATAAGCAGACGGTGCTTAAGGACAGGATAAAAATCTTCATGTCACTAACAGGTTTTTAAAATTTTAGCTTTTATAAACATGTCCATTGTTGATTACACCTATTATCTTGCATCATGCCAGCAGCCACTTGGGAACAAATTTTATACTGAGCTAATTTTGCCATTCCAGTTATCTTGCCAGCTTCAACCTTGCTGTAACCGATCTACTGGGGACAGTGGTAAGATAACCAGTCTAGCCTGCACTTGGAAATGACAGCAAATCCAGTAGTCCCTCTCCGTACACAAGTAAATAAATGAAGAATCACATCAGCTGCGTCTCCTTCTTTGTGCTATTTGATCAGCTGCAGTAAAGTAACAGTGCTGTAAGATGCCTTCCAAGTAGCCATAAAACAGGGATTATATCCTGCCTTGGGGTTACAGCATGTGTTATTGACTTGGCTAGTACCAAGGGAGTTAGCCTTTGGTGGGATTTGAACACCTGGTTTCCACTGGCATCACTAAAAAGCCAGAAGTCTAAGCGCTGAAGCTTCCCCCACACACACCAATTCATAAAATAATTACATAACTGTAAACTATTTTTTTTTTTAAAGTCATCATGAGCTAACATACACTAGAACATTTCCTGTATTTCCAAGGTAACTTAATTGTCATCATCCTTCATATTGAGCAAAACCAGCAAAACCTCTAGAGAACAGGTGCCCCAATTAACAGATACTCAGCCTTTCGTATACTGAATTGCCGAAAAGAAAAGGAACAAGATTGGGGATATTTGATTCATATGAGGATCATAGAGAATGTGACAGAATCCACAGCTAAAGCAATGTAGAAACGATGTATTGCAGTAATTAGAATAACCCTCATTATGAGACAATAAGTCTAAAGGAAAGATTTAGAATTTTTGGTGCAATAAAATTCACATGTGCAAGCTGTGACTACTAGCTACGTCATGTAAGAACTAGACCAGGGCTGGAAAGCCCAGTCGTGGTGCCTGGCAAATTTTGCCATTGTTTCTAATAGCAAAAAACGGCATTAATCCATATGAAAAAGCTTGCTTTTGGATCCTGCACAGAGAAGTCGAAACAATAATGGCTCTAGAGAGAAATCCTTTGAGCTGAGCAAAAAACCCCTACATCCTCAGCCCTGCCAAGGGCTTAGTGCAGCTGCTCGCCATTGCACTGGCAGAGCTGACTGCAGGATTTTGACCTATGTGTACCCATCAAGCTGTGTTCTCTTATGTCTTTACTCCCATCAGACCACAGTTTTGGTGACAGGGATAGAACTGCAATATAAAGATAGAAATACAGAAAGAGTCAGAGGGCACAGTTCAAAACCATCCTGGCAGTAGAGCCAGACTTACCCCCTGGCAAGTGCAGCCACCTCAGCGTGAGGTCCAAAGAGCCAGAGTGCAGAGGCACCTCACGTCAGTACCTCAGGCAGGCACCGGCCTGAGAGCTGAACCCTTCCTTCCCAGAGGAGGCACTACTGCCTCGGCCACCCGGGCAGGCGGCTGAGGAGTTCAGGTGGCCCTGTGGTCAGGCAGCAGCTGAGCAACTCTCAGACTCTGCCCCAGACTCCTGCCAGACATTACACCTTTCTTCAGTCCTGATGTGCATGTCAGGCCCCACGTACTGCTGGGCTGCCAGTCAGCATTTGTACAAGACGAGTAGACCCCTCCCCGCTCCCAGCAAATGTAAAACAACAGTGTTATATAGAAGGGGGTTTGGGGTTGGTTGGTTCCTCCCCGACTTCTCACTCGATTAAGACACTTATCATCATCTGGTTTATGTGTCACTGACGTCCAGTCATTATTCTTGCACTGATCCTCTAGCTTGGCACCTCATTAAAGAGCCATCAGGGCTTACTCTTTTACCAGTTCCTTGATAAAGCTACTTTTAATTGTAGTTGTCTGTCATTTACACAACTGGGCTGCAGTACTTTCTCGCACTCTTAATTTCTGTTCCTTGGCACTATGTACTTTGTTCTTTAGCAAATGAGCACTGAGTACCTGAAGCTAATGAAAATGTGTGCTGTACACACCTCTGTCTTCTGGGGTTGAGTGGATGCAATCCAAGGCTTGCTTTCTTCAGTTCTTTCTTTTTTCAGTTTTAAACAAAACTCCTCCTGCTACTGCAGCTCTTCATCTCTTGTCCTGCTCAGGCTAAATAAGAAAGGGAAGAGGTATGTGCTTTTAAATGCCATTAGTTAGTGACGGTATTACTCACTTATAACAAAGATAGATACATGGATATAATAGATTTATTGTTCAAATCAAAGTATTAAAATGTGTGGGTATATATAAATATAAACAACTAGGGTGATGAGTTTAATTATCCCCCACACTAAAAATAATAGGCTATTTTTTTAATTGTTTATTAAACAGTGAATACTCATTAGAAGTTCAGTTCATTGGGAAAAAATAGTACAATGCAATTAAATTGTACTACAGACTAATTGATATGGGAATTAGAGCAATTTGAATACCTCTGAAGAGGTGGAAGCGGGGACAGTAGGCAGCATGGACTTGTACCAGTCATCTTCATTAGCCTAGCAGATGGATTTTCTGCTACTTGAGGGTTTTGCTGAGGGTTCTATTTTTTGGTTTTAGTTTCAAAGGAAATCTGGGGGGGGAAATGTTTTCTAATGTGGGTCTTCACAAAGTCTGGAAAAACACTGCTCTTTTAAAAAAAAAAAAAAAAAAAGAGAATAGATTCATGTATTGCTTACCCTCATAACACAGTCAACTCTCGCTTTGTTTCTGTAAAAACCCACTCCTGGCTCTCTGCATCTTTCCTTTAGACAAATACATTTGAAACACTGTAACACTTAATAATATAAAATTCTCGCCCTGCTTAGCTCCTCAGTCATGCAGCATTTTTTCCCTATGGGAGATCCCTGTTAGTTTGTTCTTACCAAAGGCCGCTGTGTCAAGAACCATTCCTACATGCTGTTCAATTTCTTGTGAGACAGAAGACGTCTACCAGTTATAAACCAGACTTTTATGAAAAATGTTTTTCTGCCTTTCTCTTAATTGAGATAAAAGAAGAATGCCAAATATCTAAGGAAACACCATTGAAGGAGCCTGCTAGCCTCTTCTTTTTTTTTTTCTTTTTAAACACTCAATCCAAAGTTAACCTGTTTAGAAGTAGGATGTCACATGAGTCAAGACTGAAAAATTGCCACTCACGTTTGATAGTACTAGCATCACACAGTTAAGTAGCAGAGGGCCCTGTTGCAGAGATTTGCTAAAAATAGTTGTTTACACCCAAACCCCGGATGGGCATCAGACTAAAAGCCAAACTAAACTTTGCCAATGCTGTTGGTGCTTATGAGCTGTTTCCTTACAAGCCTGGGTCTTGTTATATACCTTAGTGAGAACTTCTGATTTCTACGCTTCGGAGGCAAGTCTCCCTTCCATAACACAACTTTACTGTTTACTATCCCAGAAGTAAAGCACAGGTCTAAGACGTTCTTAGCATCCGATGTTTGACTGACCTAAGATTTGGGAAGTCCAATTGGCTGACTCTATTGCTTTACACCTTGCATGTATTTGTACAACAGGTACATTTACACCAAGGCATAAGACTATAAATCAGAACAGCTTTGATTCACTAGTATTTTCTTCTCAGTCTGTAGAATTGTAAATTACTCTGCAGGATGACAAACACTGATCTGACTGTTAGATCATTGTGTTATATAGCTGTGTTATGAAGCAAAACCCATTCACGGATTCACGGATACTCATTCATTTGAGAGAGATGTCACTGGCCTAACACAATGGGTTTCTTTCAAGCCCTCCCTTGTATTTCATCCTGTTATTTCTCTGTTAATAAATAAATAAAATCCCCATTGGTTTATGGCTGTAAGAGGCAAAACAACTCTTTTTTTTTTGTGTCAACATTGTGTAGCACTGATGAAGTCTGGCAACAGCCAAACCTGGCTCAGACTTCTGTTCTGTTTTCCTTATTAGCATTTTGCTTGGCTGTCCCTGCCAAAGTCTCCTGGACATTTCTGAACTCTGTGAATTGTTTCAAATACTGCAATGTCCAAGTGTGAAATGAACTGCATGGAAACTCCTGGGAACCTGCTAACAGTGGATTAACAATAACCTCAAGTTCACAGGAAACAACAGGCACCTGTTCAATGGGGAACATGTTCTTAAACTGACAATTATCACTGCAAATTGTAGCATCATTTTTGCACCTTATCTGAGACCTGCCATGAGCCTTGTATGCCTGTTTACTAATTTAAAACCAGTCTTCACAAACCAAGACAAAAATGAGAATGGGAAGACCAAGAATATACAAAGAACTTTGCATTTTAAAAGGATTCTAAAAAAACTTCTGTTATTTCTTGCAATGCTGGTTTACTTGAATGTGAATTGAGATAATAATTTATATAAGCCAGGTGCTTAATCTTAATAATTACCTCTAAGGCATTATAATCATGTAGGGAAAGTTTGCTTTAAAAAAAAAAAAAAAAAGAAATTAAGCTGAACAAAGAAAACGGCAAATAGTACTCTAAAAAACCTGTCATGCAAGAGTGGAATACCTTAAACATTTAATAATTATAATCAACATTTTTAGACTGGAAAGCTGAAAGTTAATGTCTAAAAGTATTTTAAAAGTGTTATATGTTTTAACCCATTACCTGCATTATAAATAAATCTGTATTGTCAATAGCCTACTATAAAATTAAAACACATCTATATTCATTTAATGGCCCAGGAATGATGTGCAGCCCTAAAAGACAACAGCTCTTACTCATATGTAGAATATGGGAGCTCTGAAGGAAAACATTTTCTGGATTGCATTAACGCAGAACAACTGTCTTTCCCACTCTGGAAAAGCTTCATGCACGCATCGGAGGCCGATGCAAGGTCTGTGATTTGACCGCTTTTATGTATACCCTCACAACATCTGTGCAGCCCCCGCAATCATCCTGTAAGGCAGTGTATTCTCCCGGTAAGAAGCCGTTCAAGAAGGCGTTCTTGAACAGAAAAAGAATTACGCTGAAATAGAGTGGCCTCTCCAGCCTACTGCCATACGGACAGACCAAAGTCCGTCAGTGAAAGACTCCCAGGAGACCAGTGGTGTACTGCGACTGTGCACAAGTCTAGATCACAGACTATTTGTTAACACCCAAATAAATCAATCAGCCAGAGAGTTGTTCATTCATTATAGTCTATAGGTCTGTCACTTGTGCAAGTCTTATCTACCCACAGATTAGTTTTTTCTTCCTGTCCACTTGATAGCTTTGTCACCCAAACTCAGCTGCCTTTTTCAGAGCTCATTTATACTTTTTATAATTCCTCCAGCCTGATCCAAACTGCCTCTGAATAATGGTTAATGATTAATGTCCTATTAACCGTAGTCTTACTCTGGAATATTTAACTACTTTGACAGTAAGATGGTGTATTTCCATTTTATGATAATACTAGACAAATTTAACTTCTGAATTGATTCCAGAAGCTTCAAGATTGACATGTCTTTCTAGTCACAAACAGCTGTACTTAATCTTAAATCTTATCCTTCACATCCTTCAGGACCAGGACACAAAATTATTTCAAGTAATGAGCATTCCTAAGGATGGGGAGGTGAGAGAGATAATTTGCCACTGCATGACTGAGTGAATAATATTGAATACTTGATAGCTGAATTATTGTCTCTGCTATGCTACACAGAATCATCTGTGTCTGAAAATATTTTCCATTTACAGAGATTGCTCAAATAACAACTGAGAGGTATGCACAACACCCCATATATAAATGTATATACACCATATAGGTATGGTTTATTTCAAATTAAGCTTCTAAGAAAAAAGCAAAAAAGCCAGATAATGGATCCAGGTAATTTGCCTCATAAACAGGTAGGTTAAATTATAAACATATGTTGTTCTTTATCATGCCCCAAAATATTATTGAAAATAACATCTGAGCTATTACTCAGGATGCTTTCTCCTATTCCAGCAAAAAACTATACCATTGTATTAACAATGTGAGAAATGCTGAAACTGCACTTGATTAAAGTCTTTCTTCCATCACAGTTAGGAACAGTTTTTAGCAGGGAGCTGTTATGGCTATCAAACATTAGGGTAATCTAGAAGAGTTCTCCTCTGCTGATGTTAGGCCTTCGGTACAGCAGTTGCATCTACAGGCATACATGTTCACGTGTGAGAGACAGGAAATCTTTTTTCCTTTGCTTCTGAGAGGGAGATGTTTTTAATAAAATACTGCTTCGCCTCTGTCAAACTTACCCACATGTAACAGTGAATATTTGCAGATACCACAATCTGTATAACATAATAAGAAATTCTGGCTGACACGTATAATAAACCAGGAATAATTTTAAGGTGATGATTTACATCTTGTAAGAGATGTAAGGGACTGTATTTGGGAGCGCAATTAGTCCCACAACAAAGACATCTTTCCTTCGATGGTGACTATCAATGTGTAATTTGGAACCTACGGGCTAAAAATATATAGCTCGATCTCTAGAGTTATGTTCATAAGGGACTTTCATTCTGCTGGGCACAGGAAAGATCTAGAAACACATATACCAGTAGCACATTTTTCCTGATACATTCCTCTTTGATTTTTCTTCCCCTAATTTTCTTGGGCTTCTCCCCCCCGCCCACCACAAGTCTGATAACTCTTTCCTGCTTTCCTGTCAGCATTTTGGAGCCATGTTCTCTCCTGAATCTGCATTCAGGCAAGACATGCCGACACCAACACCAGATTTATGAGGGGAAAATGTGTTCACTTTACTGCTAATTACCATTAGTTGCCATTGTTTCCCATGTTAAATAACTTGTATTATCATCCCTGCTTTGCTGCATGCTTAATCTCTTACCTCTATTACTCATCCTCTGTTAACTTCTATCTCCACCTCATTTCTGGGTTATGTCTTTGATAGACCAAGTGATTATTTTTCAGCCAATGATCCAATTTATGCATAAAATATCCCCAAAATCATTCACAATTGCCTTCATTTCAAATAGCTTAATCTGTCACTTCTGGGTGGTGTTTTCTAATGGAGCATCTCATTTTCTCCTTTCTTCTCACTTCTTTGCAGTCACACCAGTTGAAATCTAACAATGAATGAGATAGATTGATTAAATGGTTGAGTTACACATGAAGCAGTCCCAACTGGAAAAACATTTAATGGTGGTTAAATATTATACTGTTGTATAAAGTAGCTTAAAAATGAGCATGACTAACACAGCAGTCAGAGCCCTCTGAAAATGCCTTTCTGGGCAGAATTGTGCAGGTTTACTGACATATATTTTGTCATGCCAGCTCTAATTAAGCCTGTCTAATTACTTCTCTTACAAGGGTTTCAGGTTGAGCATATAAATTCTTGAGGACATTATCTGCTGTAGGTGTATAAATGTCCTGTAGAATAGTAGGGAGGAAAGGTCCGTAGGGAAAGTTAATCTTATTAGACCATATGACACAATTGGGAAAACGGACAAGATTTTGGACGCATAGGACCTTTGCTAAATATCAGTGGAGAATGATCTTACTGTATGTCCAAAAGAATGTCCATTTTTTTCTTACTCACCTGTCTCAGCTGGTCAGGTAGAAGTATTATGAAACTTTTCTGTCTCATATCCTTCTATCTTTGAAACCATTGCTACATCTAAAGCACATCCAGTGAAGAAAAGGAGCTATCTGATGAAGAGACTTCTCTTTGGTTGAGTCTGTTTGCAGCAAACTACAAAGGAACTAATTAAACAGCCTCTACACCCATATCATCTTGCCCTGGGAAATCTTTAATTCTTTTCCACAGATTGAAAGGGCTGTGGCAAGCAACATCTCCCCCAAAATTGCCGTAAATTGGTGATGAGGGCACACTGTTGTGAAATGCTAGACATCAGGTGCTAGATACTTATATACTCCCAGGGAAAGAAATAAATGCAGTGTTTATTTAATCACTTTGAAGGACCCTCTCTTTCGTCCACTAGGTATCTCTGATACTGTTTGATCTATAGGTAGGCTTTGAGTATCCCTGCAATTCAGTTCTTGCTTAGCCTTGCCAAGAATGAAGGCCTTCCAGGCATGTCTTAAAACCAAAACCAAAACCAACCAAACAAAAAAACTGTCAGTACTTGAGGAATTTTAGCCTAGAAAGAGGTGGCAGTTATAGACTGCAGCAGTTGAGAAGTATGTGTCTTTACTACACGGTTGGACTCAGGTATATAATTGCCATGAAAATATGACATCACTTTCCATGGATCTGCACAGGTTTATGAAGAATTATCCTCTATGCAACTCTACTTTTAAGTGCAAGGGGTATTGAGTTTGAGGTACAAATTATCAAGAGTAAGCTTATTATCTCTTACTCGCTACTGTTCACAGTAATGCTGCCTCCATGCTTCCCTGTGCACCTCACCAAGTCTAGAATTCTCATTTGCATTTATTTGATCAGTTTAAGTAGTCAAACCAGGGTTAAAAGTACAGTACTTAATGTAAGAAATATGGGAAGAAGGAACCAGGCTCCAAACTAAATTCCTCTTTGCAAATTCATGTGCTAATTTAAACTGGGGAAGAAGGCCATAACCCTATTCTCAGGGCTTCAATTGGGAACAAGATTGGGCTGCGGGTAGAATTTAATTACTACATGAATTTAAGCAGTTATTGCTTGAAAGGCTGGTACCAGAATCACAGTTAGGTTCTTACTTTATACAAAAAAGCCACCCCCAAAAAACCCAGAAAACAAAAAACCCCACCAACCCCGCCCCCCCCCAAAGGACTGCAGTAGTGTCTGTAAAGTGCATACATTTAGTAGCAAAAGGCTTTTGTTGTACATAGTTACTATAATTTAGTTTGTGCTGTTACTTGAATGTAGCCACTGTAGCTGTTTTGCTGTGGCCGTGGCTTTTCTAATTTAAATACATTTCTTGGAACTTTAATTTGTTGGGGAAAAATAGAATATTTGCAAAACACACAGCATTCTGATCAAGCTGATAACAAAGCCAAAGCTTTCCAAGTTCTAAGCATATTCAACATTTGTGTTCTTTTTTTAAGTGTAGAAACATAATGAAATAATTCCATAACATAAAGCTTGATGAAAGTGGCAATTAAAAAGGAATCGATCTGATACATCCTCTTCTTCACATTACCATGCTCTGTAAAATGTAAATCTCTATCTCCATCGCTAAAGCTTTTGTTTCCCATCTTGATTAGGCAAATATTGAAAACAATAATCATTTTTCACAAAAGTGAGCCTTTAATATGGAGTAGAAAGTGTGCACTATGGATATTAGATTTTCCACAGAAGACTGGTTTTCACATTAGTGTTTGCTATTAGCGTATTTCATGTCACTCCATCATACTGTCTTTCACTGAAATCCTACATTTGTTGGAGCAGATGGAAAGTTAGTTTAAATTAATTGAAAGCATGCTGTGCACAGCTTGTGGTACCAAGAACACACAAAGAAGAAAAGAAGATACATCAATTTCCTTTCTAACATACCTGTATCTGTGAGAAGAGATCTCTTAAGAAACCGTCAAGATATTATGCTTCTTTTTTTCTTTTTTCTTTTTTTTCTTTTTGGGAAAGCTATATTGGTTTGATTTTAACAAGAGGAGGAGGCAGTGAAATTGGCTGGATACACAGCATTTGAAAAATAAATTCTGTCTGGGATAGATCATAACAAAATGACACAGAGAAAGCGAGTACTTATTGTTTTGTTTCTGTAGTCTTATCTACAGGTCTTAGAAATATTGACAAGTTTGAAGGCTAATTACCTCCTCACCTATTTTAGTTAATATTACTTCCTGTAACTGGATCCTCAGCTTTTTTTCTGTTAACACTGAGAATCCAATTGTTTTCTCTGTTCTCTGAACCAACAGCCAACTACGTTATCAACGCCTGCATCATTTGTTTACCTGAAACTGAGACGGACAAACTCATCTGCTTCTTTAGAGTGACCAGTAGGTGGCCATTCTTCAGCACCTTTACAATTAAAACCAGCTTCAAAACTATGACAGTATAAATCATTTAATGAACAGTGGCTTTTTGACCAAGCAATAATGGAAAGTTTTATTGATCTATTAATTTGGACTCTTCTTTTAACAAAATATTCCAAGTGTTTGTTTCGTAGGTGTGTAAAAAGTGAGAGTGGGAGGGAGCCGGTATTGGGAGCGGACACGTTTCTAAGATGGATGGCATCTGCTTGGTTTGTATGCTATGTTCGGCTAAAAAGGCTGCAGTGGGGCAGATGGGAGGAAAGCTTTGTATTTACATGTGGCCCAGGCCAAGGTGAGACCCTCTGGCACAAACAGGAGTTGTTACATCTTGTAAAGCAACTGAAAGTGCAGAAATCAATGAGGAAACACAGATTCTGGAGTACAAGGTGGGAAAACTAAGCAGAAAACAAGAAACCTGCAACACAAGCGCCTGTTGGTCTTGGTAGGGAGCAGATGCAGAGTCAAGTTTTAGAAGTGATGGAAAGGAGAAAGCGCCGTGTCTCAGAGGTACTTAAAGTAGAACTTACTGCAAACAAGAAACGCACTGAAATTTGTCGGACTGAGAAAGACCTCAAGGGTCCTGCATGAAAACAGCAGAAAGGTGAGCAATCCATCATTTTAATCTGTCTTGCTGAGTTTTCTCCGTTTCACACGTTTCTCTGTTCTGGTTTGCATTCAGATAAAAGCTGACTTTTGAGGTTTAGATCCCTTCTGCTAACCTTGGTGTGTCTTTCTCACATATCTCATCTCTTTGGTGTCTCAACACTGGCCACAGTTTTCTTCTCTTAAAAGGTCAAAAGGGAAGGAGAGGGGGGAAAACATTTTTTACATTTGCTCTTTCAGTCTTGGAGAACTCAAAGGTTGAAGTGGAACAAAATTAAAACAATACATTTTGGTTTTAGAAAAGTAAGAACTTTCTCTGGAAAAGTTCAAAGAAACCATATACGTCCCACATTTTTGCCCAAATTAGTAAGGTTATTTTACATTTACCTTTGGGGGAAAGTTTATTTTATATTGAGGCATTTCTCTCCTCCCCATTCTGACTCTAAATATTGAACCTGAGATGTTGGGCTCCTTATGTCTACCAGTCACTGAACTCATTTGACCATCTGTACTCCCTGCAGATCAAATACAACTCTAGCAATGGCAAATGAAAAAGATAAAATAATGCAAAACTTTCCCAATCCTATCTGTCTGGCTTCATCTTCCTTCTTTCCAGAGAGCCATCAGACATTGCAGCTGAGCCCATCTTCCTTTTTTCGTGATCTGATGACATCACTTATCCTCCACAAATGTTTACTTCCTGTATTAGATAGTCCTGAAATTAAATTGTACTCTTACAAGACTTTACAAGTTTTTTGCCTAATATTCTTTATTTCTTCCACAACTATCTCTATACCTCCTGACTCTTCCTGCGACTTTTGTTTAACTTCTTTTCTTATTATTTTTATCCATTTTCAGTTTTGTCCTTTAAACCATGGTGCCTTGCAGAATATTCTTTTCACTTTTTTTCTCATTGTACAGATTTTTTATGACCACCTGAGCCAGCATTTCTTCCTCTGTTCTTAAAAGGCCTTATCCCAACCAGTATCACAAGTCTTTCCTTGTTCCATTTAATTCACAGCAAAATTATGCTTCTTCCTGCATGCCAAACTGCTTGATTCACAAGCAAGTTGTATAAGCATAATGCAAGGGAAAATTTGGCTCTGAGATCATAACTTCTCTCAAGCACATGACAGGTGTCTTAGTTCATATTAACAAAGCTCTTTGGAAATTCAGAAGATTGTACAGGTAATCATTGTTTGATTAATAATTTACAATACCAACAGGACAGAAATGAAAATTGGAGAATGACAATCTCAAAGCAGCTGTATGCCTGTCAAATATGTAATTTTTTTACCCTTCCTCCTCTGTTGGGGCACTGCTTAACCCCATGCAGAGTTGCCTTTCTAGAACATAACCCCTACAACATTCATGAATAATTAGATAGTCATAAAGAAACAAGGAATGAGTAAGAATTAACTTTCCACCTCCTAGTATCACTTGAAGATTAATTTGCCTAAAAACTAATTAGCTGACATACCGCAGGCACAGAACCCCAAATGAAATAAAAAAAAAAAAAAGTGTGGGGGGGCAGCATCTCAAACCTCAAACAGAATTTTCCATCTCTGAATCTGTGTATGAGCAAGCTTACCGCTTCTAGGAAAAGCTACTAGATTAAATCCCCAAAGTGTATTTTTTCTAAAGAGTAAATGAAACCATGATGCAGCTGGGATGAAATCCTTCAGCCCTTTCACTGACATCTGCAAGAAAAGTAAACGTCATTACATGAAACTTCTTTCTGAAGATAATAGTATAATCTAGTTTTAAGATTACAGGGATTTAGGTAGCTGCGGGCATGTGGAGCCATTTCACTGAGTTTGCCACTTAATGTCAGCCAGAGCTTAATAGCAGCCAAGTCATTAGTTAGTGTTAGTTATTAAGAAGAGTAAGTGAAGTCAGCAGCTGTACCACAGAGCCAATGATGTAATTAGCACCTTAGTTTGGAGGTGATTCTTTCCCCATCGGGGGAGAAAATTAGGCAATAGGGAAGTTCCCTGCATAGAAGGATTTATTCCTAAGGCTATGAACCAGTGCTGGGCACAAATGTCAAATTTGCTGAAAGTTGAAAGGAAAAGAGGATGAGTAGAATCCAAAACACTAATTAGGAGAATAAGAGTTTTATGGCTGGCTGAGTTTTTAATAGTTATTGGAGGGTAAGCCAAGACTAACAATCTGAGATAGACTCTAGTTAAGTGGTGGTGAATGATTCTGACATTTCTCGAATCTCACCCAGGATACCCAGAGGTTAGCTGAAGTTTAAAAAACTGCTTCCCAATACAGGAGCGACTTCAAGGAAGCAAAGAGAACACAGGCCTTTTTCAAGCTCAGGAATATGCAAAAAAACTTCAACATTTCAATTCTTTTCAGTGAACTCTTCCGTATCAGCCTCCTAAAATTATACAAAACACTCTAAAGTAGGCCAATCAACTGTATAAAAATATTATGCTGTTGCTGAGTATTAAGTGGGAATACTTTTTTTTTTAAACAGGGGAAGAGTGAAGTACATTTTCATACTAAGGTTTTGAATATAAATTCATCTCGTCAGATCTTTTTATAAGAAAACCCCTGTCATATCACTCCTGTATTGACTCAAATAACTAATGTCAACCATCCACAAAAAGGGAAATTCAATCTTTCCTTGAACAATTCGGAAAGACAGGGAATCTAGCACTTCCCTATGCACAGTGTTTGTCTTATGGTTAAAAATTTTTATTTTACTCCTAAATTCTCTGTGTTTAACTAGCAGTTAGTTCCTGTTATCTCTTTTCTTAGCAAAAGCACCTTTTTGTACCTGCTGCACTTTTCCCTCCACTAAATTATTTCTACATGGTAACTGAATTTGTTGTCAGTCATCTTTACATGCTACTTATTACCTTTGTTTCTCTCCAGTCCTCAAAAATCATTTTAGGGCCTCTTTTTTTTTCTTCTGTCTCTAAACTCGCCATAAACCTAAAGAAACAATAAAGACACCAGAACTAAACTGGGTTCTTTGGTATTAATCTCAGCAGTGCTGAATTCCAGAGAGAATCCAGCTCCATTCAAGGCAAAATTCCCCACTTTCAATTTCACAACAAAAATACGCAGCTATGCAAAGATTACTTTATTGTGGTCGAGTGCAGCCAAGCCTCCAAATTCAACAAAATTGAGAGTATGTGACCACAACAAAAGAGAGGATGGGAAAGAGAGAACAAGCTTGGTATTAGCAGTTTAGATGTTTGTCATTGATTTTATTTTTCTCTGGAGCTATTAGGAGAACACATAATGTGTTTAGCTGCCTTTTGGTGAAATATTAACAGCTGGAAACACAGGGAGTGAACCACCATCTTGCAGCCAGTTGGCACTCAACTGTTCACCAGTGGTCCATGGAGTGAAATTTTGGAACTTCTGCTCTGCACAATTGCTGTTATGTATTAGCTCTGTAGTTATACAAGGTCTTTTCAGCAGAGAAGAGGCTATCTGATGCAATTCAACATCACAACTACAGTAAGGTGAATAAGGAGAATTGATAAATGCTGCTGCCTTATCCAAAGAGATCAGAGTTTTTAAGTCCTGTCAAATTTTGCAGTTGCCAGGGTAACAGGTTTGCATTTCTAATTGCCCCTGAGAGCCTGGGAGATTGTACAATATGCAATCATCTTCCACTATCTCCCCAAACCATCTAGTTCTGGATACACACAACTGCTTTTATCTGTGAAATCAGTGGGACTTCCTGCCAAATATGGTAAGAATTTTTATGTCAAATGTCCCTGCGTAAAGTTAAGAACAAATGCTCAATTAAATTGTGCATTAAGTCCTTTTCTTTTGATATCAGCCCTGCACAAATGATTTGCCTTTCTGTTTATTAAAAAATGCCAGAAGTTTTAGCATGCATCCCCTGTGTGTGTAGGGCTCAGACATTACGAGCTTTGCCTGCATGTTATGTTAATTGAATCTATCTCATCTTTATGAAATATACCACACACATCCAAGGATAGGTGCAATTAGCAATTTTAAATTTGCTTTTTTAAAAAAAGAAAAAAAAGAACAACATAAAGGAGGAAAGACTGCTGTGAAACTGCCACTAATGAAACAAAGGTGAGATTACTAGAATGGGAAGATATCATGAAAATATATTTACCCACTTCTTTGAAGGCAGTTACCTTCCTGATTTTTCTCAAGAAAATTACAGCAACGTGCTATCATTGAGGTTGTTACATGTGAACAAGCTTGACAAAATCATGAGCACAGATAAGCTTCTCCCTGTTCACAGATGAAGTTGTTTTTTTTTTTCCTCTCTCTCTATCCCTTTTGTATTTTTTAATTGCTCTTTCCTCAAAAATATATGTAGAGAATCTAAAACATTTCCAGAGAACTGAACTCTGGAAAGGGAACGTGTTGCCCTGCAGGCTCAGTGCCACCCAGATCAGCCTGTACGTAAGCATGAGAGAGATCTGGCTGAACAGTCAGCCCACAGCTGTCACTTGCCATGACACCAAAGCCTCAGGTGACCACATCATCACTGATGGTACAGTGACATAATGAGAAGATAGAGAAAAGACTTACCATAAAAACAAGAATGTACAGCCTACTCCTACATATCACTGAATTTCTGCAAATGTAGCGCATTCTTGAGGACTTTAACAAATATTCTCCATAGACATTTTCTCTTTTTGAGCCTCTTATTATTTTTTTTCCTGTAAAAGGGTAGCTAAGTGTTACAAAGTTCATCATAAACAAAGGGTGATATTCTGAAAAAAATTCACCTCTCGACCATTTTGTGGTTTGTTTCTGTCAGCTTTGAAAAGTACAAAGAATAAAAAGGGAATGGCTGTCAGAGCAATGGGCACTTCAGCTTGTTGCTATAAACTAAATTTCATCTTCAAGCTGAAAAGTAAAGGGTACAAACCATGAGATCCTATGAATCACCTCTAGCCGTTTTGGGAGGAAAAATAACATGTGATTGAGCATCCAGTCAAAATAGCTTGAAGCTGGAGTGCTAGATGCCTATAACATCTCAGTCATAAATTACCTGCAAATAGAAACTTATCAGCAAAGAACAGTAGCCAATAGTTGGGTATTTTAAATATGTAACCAGACTAAAATCTGTCTCCAGATCTGCCACCTGTAACTAACTTATATATTCAAAATTATTATAGTTTCATTATTAAACAGTTCCTTTTTTCTTAAAAAAAAAAAACCTCAAACAATTCATGAACAGAGGGAGAGGAAGGGGAAGTAAAATTGTTTAATACTTTATTTGTTAGAAATTGCTCTAACAGCTTTATATTCTGCCTAGTAGTATCTTTGCTTCAGGCAGAGATAACCTTCACCAAGTCTTTCCAAATTAGGCGTGATATAATACCTTCTCTGCTATTGTCGATACAGTCCTGTACATTACATGCAAATGAAAATGGTGCAGTTCTACACAAGGTACTATATAAAAATCCAACATAAGGAAACAAGGCTAGAGCATTTATCTTCCAGAAACAGAGACTAATTCTTTGGGGGAATTAGCTCAGGCCATTGCTGTCAGGGTGCTCTGTTGCTGAGTTACATCAGTAACAATAATTCATTTTTTAATGGCTGGAGACCTACACTGTAATTCTGCGCTAAAGTCTATCCTAAAATTTATTAAGGAAGCTTCAGTATGTTGAAGCTATATATCTAGATGAGATCTAATCTTCATTAACTCTCAGGAGGTATAGCTGCAGGAAATCATCGATGCTACACCATCAAAATGCTGGGTAGACTCACTCCACGTTCACTTACCTTGCCCAGGGTCCTGATCCTGCCACATATGTTGGTCTCTAACTTCAGACAATTGAGGAGAGACCTCACATGCTTGGTAGACATACTCAGGCCTTCCAGGGACAAGCTCTATCCCACTCCTATCAGAAGACAGCTCATGGTTACAAATGAACATTTAAAAAAACCCCAAAATATAACCTCTCTTTACTGAGATGTTCAGAAAAGCTTCATAAACCCTAACTACTTCTGGGTGAGATCGTGAAAGCTTGTTAAAAAGAGATGGTACATGTTTGCACTAGCAGGAAATATTAAAGGAGGACTCAGGAAGGCCTTTCTAGTTGTTATATTCAAAAACTTGCTATGGGCAAAAAGGAAAACAACCTCATACAAGGATCCAAGAATACAAGAATTTATTGCTACTGCAATAAAAATCAAGCAAAAGACATTACTAGCCCAGTTAAAATGTCACCTGTACAACAATACAAGTTGTTCTATTAAAGGAGAAAGGAGGAAGAATTAATAATATAATTAAAATTGTAACATATAAAGAGTACACTACCTAATATCTGCCCCTGTTATTTGAGGTTTCTCCACCCCTCAGGTGTCACCACCCATGGTTTCCTGGTGCTGCTAGCAAGGAAGAATTTGGGTGTTAGCACCCCACGCTCCTGCCAGGAAATCAGTGTTGGTGGTGCTGCTTTGGGGTGGGCTTGTGGTAATTCTGATTTTGTTGCCTGTCAACATTTTTCTCTCCTGATGATCGGCAATTTCATGTTATACTACAATTTTTTGCTTACTGGAGGACCTTTGCTAGGTTTTTGCCACGTACGTATCACTCAACATTTGCAGGTATGCTGTAGGTAGGCATTAGATCACAAAATTCAATGAAACAAGTCTAAATAACTGCGAGGATGAAGGTTAGTAAACAAGACCCATCATTAAGCAATAACCATGTAACCTTTTATTTTTGCTACTAGGCTTTAGCTACCCAACTGCTCTGCAGCTAAGGCAAACAAGAGGAGTCAAGAAAATTCCTTGGGCTAAAATGAAGCAATGTGGAATACGATCTGTCACTACCAATGACAACACCATATATAATAGGCTACAAGGTTACACAGCATAGTGCTACCAGCCTCATGTTCATCTTGCTTGTCTAGATCTCAGACTACAAGGCCTAGCATCACCCTCCCTGGCAGTCCTGTACATGGGTTTGTCCTCTGCAACAGGTCTGCAAAAGACTGAAAGTCAGGAGTGTCTGTCACTACAGTCTCTGACTTACAAAACCAAACTGCAGATTGCGAACAGCTTAACCCACCTAATTTTATGTAAGTACCTTATGTACTAGGCGTGCTAATGACAAAATACTCTTTCCAATTTTATTAATGCCATTTTGACTTCTTACATGACTTGGGTAGGGGAAGCCTGAGGATAACTTTATCACAAAGTAGCAGATGGCAGTTAATGATTGGGCTCAGACTCTGGGTTCAGGGTGAATAAAATGTTGTATTTCCTAGCAGTGATTAATGAGGTAAAATGCATCTAATTTGGAGATGCTGCAAACAAGAGTAGCTAAAAAGTTTAGCCTGACAAAGGACTGCAAGCAGTCTGGTCTCCACCTCCAAAATTCCAGGCTTTGAAATGAGACCAACCGTTGTGTCTGGAGGGACTAAGAACACTATTTACTTATTTTTACATTTGGCCACGTAACTTGCTATGCAGGCTATCATCCCCTACAGTTACACATTTTACACATGTTGATGTCTGCATTAGTCTGTTTTGATTTATTGAAGGATGTGTAATTGCAGACAGAAGTGGTATTTTCAGCATTTACCTGCCAGCGCTTAAACACTTAAGCCACAGAATCTCACAACTTGCTCAACATGTTAGCAGTGTTTTCCAGTGAATGTGGATAATCAACAGAGAACTGTTATTAGAAGCTTTTCTATGCCTCTGTTCCCTTTCAGAAAAATATCTGAGAGGCATACAGCCCAGCTTAACTTCAGACAACTAAAACCCAAGAATTGATTCTAAGCTAATTATCTAGCCTTCCTTTGCAGTCAGTGTGAGTCACTTCATCTAATTTATTTTAGGATAGGACAAACTGCCCTTTGGAGTGGCCAATTTCCTCCTGTTGACTATATTAGACTAGCTGCCCAGTTTATTGATGGCTATAGCAAAAGTATTTCCAGAAAAAATACATCCTACCACTGCAAAACGTTAGATCATTGCTCTCTGCCTCCATTACCACCTGCTGCAACATGGGAAATCTCTTTAGCCTTGCCTATGTACTTTGGGGAGAGACTTCAGTGTACCATCTAATCTCTTGTGTTAAAGTTGGCAACCAAATGCTATACACTTAATGATACTAATTGGAACACTGTCTACGTAGCTGGGAATCACAAGTGAACCAGACCCCAGTTCTGCTGCTGTAAATAATGGCTGCCCTGCTGCTCAGCAACTGGGAAGACAGAAGGGCAGGAAAACCTAAGCGTTATCACAGCCAAACTAGACACAATTACGTACCAGGGACCAAAATAATCATAGCTAAGCTACGGTTCAAGGGATGAAACAAACCAACATCAATGCTGTAAAACTAGATTGAAAAAACATCTGAAATATTTGTAGCTCTTGAATTCCTTGAATATCCTAACAGAGCTCATGCCAGTTACCTCACTTGGTCTCATCTGTCCAATAATATGCTTGTCATCATACCTCCTCACTGTTCTGCTTGTCTTCATCATTTAAAAAAAAAATACTGAATTTTACTGCCCTTTTATCAAAGAGTAGCCCAATGTCTTGTGTTTGGGCAAGATTATCAGACAGATAATGCTTTTCAGAAGAATTTCATTTTTCAGAATAGTGCTCTGGGGTAAAGGAAAATTCCTCTGGTGTCTCCCAAATACAGCAAAGGGTTACCTCATGCTTCTGCAGGGCTGACCCCAGAGTTTATCACAGCCCACTGAATAACCTTGTTGGGCCCTGCACTAAAGCAATTTAGACAATCCACAGCAATAGCTCACACATGGAAAACTCTGCCCCCCTCCATGTTTCTTTTTATTACATCACTGTGCACAATTTTGATGGGAAAACATTCTCTTTCCATTATTAAGCATTTATGCATATTTACAGATGTATGTTTTTTAAAAGATAACAGCTATGGGCTGTGTTGGCTTTCTAGAAAACTTCATGACAAAATTCTCTGCTCCTATCTCTTTGGCTTTGAAACTGGGGATGCCCAGCAAACAAACCATCTGCTTCAAAGCCTTGCTCGATGTCTCAGTACCAATGCCTGCAGCTGTTGACAGTATGTGGTTAACATGCTCCAATTTCTTCAGAACTTGCAATTATTTTGCTATCAGAGGGTTCCAAAAGCTGGAGAACTGATGTCTTCATTTTATTAATCTATTTTTGTAAGACAGATACTGCTTTTGCTCCTCTTAATCTAATATGGTGCAACTGTTAAGTACATTTTAAAACCTAGCAATGTTTCTTTGAATCCTCTTGCAGAAGCAGTATCTTCTGTATGTTTATTCCAATTTCTTTATAGGATACTTGTTATGCATGACTGATTAATAGGCCCCAAGCTATACTCAACCTGCTACCCACAGTAAATTGTTCTTTCTGTTGTCTGTGTCATTTTCTTTAAAATATCAAGCTGTTTTATAATTAAAGAGTCCCTTGAAGGTCTTGTTTCAATAAACAATCACTTCTTCCACTGTGTGAAGTTCTTGTGCTAATAAACAATTTAACAGCACATATTATTTTTCTTGTCTCCACAGCTAACCTTTTATGGAAGACCCACTAATGCAAAACTTGGAATGTGATGCTGACTGTATGTACAGATTCAAAACTTCAGCATGTGTTGCGTAGCTCAGTACTAGATCTGATCTTAATCTGCATATTGCGTGAGTTATAGAAGATTAATTGCTCACAGTAGCGTTTAGATGCTTTCATATGTCACCCAGAAGATGGCCGAAGAGTTACTTATCTCCAAGAGCTTTATCCTTAATTACCCTTCTCTCTGATAATTCCAAATTTGGGATTCAATGCACAGTGAAAATCTCCTGTATTAATTAGAGATTGTGACTTTGTTATACAATGCATTTTCTATAAACGGCTTTTCCTTGAATACTGAATGTTTTGTTAAAATGGCAACATTGTTGGTAGTTTTGCAATGCTGTCAGAAACTTTGTCCAGACTTTTAACATTGCAGAATATAGTACAGTGACACTGGGGCTTATGCATGAGTATATGTATATTTTTTCAGTCACTGATAACGTTTATTATAATTTCATTTTTCTGGAAAAAATGGGTAATTAAAGTGGTTTTTTTCATTTTTAATGCAATTTAATAAAAGTGTTTAAACTGATAAAAGATAAGATTTGTGCAAAATTAGGAAATCAGATCATTTTCAGATCCTACAACAGTGTCTGAGAAACAGGTTTTTAATCACTGTTTTAATGAGCTATACTTTGACAGCAAGTTTAAATTTCTAAATATTTGATCATAACAGTTCTTTGATTTGGGTGTGTTTCAATACCAGAACATCTTATTTTTCTTTTCTGATGCTACTTTCAGTACAATTTTAACAGATTCTTTAGCTGATATAGGATGTCATAATTCTTCTGAAACACTGGAGGTATAGCAATTTGTTAGATACAAATTTGCCCCAAAGACATCAGTTTTTTCACATTTAAGAGCTTTCTCTAACAAAAATATATTAGATATTACAACTGACGCATCAGTATTTTTTTAAATTACTTTGGATACTTACCTGTCTTCACCTATAAATGCCACACACTTCCTATTTTCTACTAGTAACTATATTACTTGTTGATGTAATTCCCTGTTATAAAATTCTGCACTTGCTACAATTTCACTTTCTTCTATTACATTAAGTAACCTACAACTCTGTGGCCTACTTCAGTATAAATATACATGTAACAGATTGTTGAGTTCCATGTGTATGCTTTCCAGATGCATCAAGGGATAACATAGAACTATGTTCATATTACTCAGTGTTAAAAAATATCCCTCAAAGACCACACATGAATGCTCCATCACCTGCAAAATTCAGAACTCCGAGTTTTACAGTGTCTTGTTGGCTTTTCCAGCATCCTTCAGTTTGGTATAGTTAGATAGACAGGTAGTTTTTTTAAACTGTTGATTCCACTTCAGAGTTGCCTTTTAGCAATTCCTATGGAGCATCCTCATTCCTCACATCGAGATCCACTACTTTAGAGAATCCTGCCACCCCTGGCTCAAGTTCCTAATAAAGTAAAAATGTTCTCCCAAACAGCCTCAAGGATTTCTGCAATGTCTTTGAGATGAGAATTAAGAGGGTGATGAGAATTAACTTGCCTAAAGCCCCATGATAATGTTGCCAAGTGACACAGGTACTATGCAGAGCATAACCATGTAAAAGGGCAGACCATGTCTGGATGCTGGCAAATCCTCCCTCTGTTCCAGATTTCAGTTACTTTATTGTATTCTCCCCTCATTCCAAACTCATTACGCAGATATGCCAATAAATTTGCACCTAATTTCCTGAAAAGCTTATCCACTCAGTTCTGTGGTCTTTTTTATTATAACTTCTTTTTGTTGATAATAGGGCAGCATTTTCATAAATTTTGTAGTCTATAACCAGCACCTGAAAGCACATGCAATACTATAATATACTCATCTCTGTTCATCTAGTGTATTATTTAGCAGCTGTTGAACACATCCAATAGGATAAAGGATTTTTGTTTTTTCCCTCCCAAGAGTTAGATAATGATATTCCTCCTCTCCTTACCTTCAATGACACCCAGTTTTCACTGTATTTCTGTGTTATGTGCAACTTTCTTTTTTTTTTTGTGAACCAGATCACGTTAGAATTTTAATCCATTTTCTGTCTCCACCCAGGAGACACTATAGCGCTTCCCCCCAGGGGTATGAGTTGCTTCAGCTACATGGAAATATTTAACACTACCCCTTTATTCAATAACCAGACCCCATTCCTTCAGGTACTTTTATCTTTATGGTTATAATCTCATAATTCATATCTGTGCTCATAGTGTGACATTCCGTCATCAATCCTTTATGTTCTCCTTTTTGATTTGCAGGTTGGTTCCCTGCCTTGTTTTTCACCAGAGGGATTTAACAGAACTAGACATGTACAAAGAAGGGCACCCAGAACAGAAGCATGGATCTGTACTGACAACAATTAAATAAGGTAGGGCTCTTCAATTTAGTAATAAAGGATGCATGACAGGAGTATGTGGAAATGCAGATGATTCCAGAAAGTTGAACAGAAAAACAATTGCTCTTTCTGGGATCCAAAGAAGCAGAGGGAACCCAAGCAAACATGCTCTGGCCACAGACGTCGCCCTGCCCTGGACAGTGAGCCCCCATCACCAGGGAACGGGCAGTCACTGCATGGCTGTGCAGGCAGAGCACAGCTTGGACAAGACATCATTTTCCTCTGATTCAGCCCAGCAGCACCTCCAGCCTCTCCCTTTTGTCTGGCCAGGTGACACACTTCCACGTTGGTATTTTTTGCTTTACAGCCCTGCTCTACCTAGGAAAGGAGCAGCCCTTCTTGCAGACTCTAGCACAAATCCCCAGTGGGAGGCTGCTGTTTGAGGCTTCATTTCTGTGACTTGTGACCTGCATTCAACTCTGCCTGGTGCCCTACTCCACCCACCAGATAAATTATTCCCAAACACATACACTTTTGACATGACATCTTTCCTTCCTGTGCTCATCTCAGATTATCCACCTTTCCTAAACACTCACCATAACCACTGCTGATCTTTCAGTGGGGTTCATCCCTGCCAACCACAAAAGGGCATGTTATTAACATGATAAAAATGTCTCTGCAAATAAGCCAGAAGCATCATGCAACGCAAGAGCAGAGTTCAGGCAATGCAGTTCTCCAAAGCTGTTTCAGCATCTCTTGGTAGATGTATGATACATATTTCAAAAGTAAATCTTGAAGGGTGCTCTTAGATGGTCCTTTACACTGCTTACAGTAAAACCATATGTGATGTCATTAAGAACAGAAACACTTGGCATAACTAAATTAACCCCTTCTGTATCCAAACAAAAATCAATAGGAGACCATAGAGGAGAGAATAAGTGGATAATTTATATACATTACTACCCTCTTCCAAAATCCTTTGAAGTTTACCCCCTTTTTTTAGTAGGGATTTTTGAAGATATACAGCATATTTCCTCTAAACCACACTGAACAAGTGGCCTTAAACTGATAAATACAGTGTACTGTAAGTGGAAAAAAAGGAGAATAGCAAAGGTCTTAGAATTCTTAACAACTATTTAAAAAAAAAAAAACATAAAAAGCTATGTTTTAGAAGAGTGAGTTTGTCTACTGCACCTACATGAAATAAGTTGGAAAATAGAAAGCAGCTATTTGCTTCACCTTGTCTAGAAAATGGGTCATTAAACAAAAAAAGAAAAATCAAAACAAAACCCATCCAAATCATCCGTTTATTGTTCTTTATGTAAGAACAAAGCAGAATTTCAGTGGTGAATTCACTAGAATGTATTTGGGTTACAAATACACCAGTTACAGAATAATTTTCTTCTGAGAGCCAAATCACTTATCACAAAGTGTTATATTACATAAGAAATGAGGACTGAAAAACCTAGCTTTTTCTGGTCTGATGCCAAGTACATCGGCAGCCATCTTCCAACCAGAATATTAGAGGAGATTTGTAACAACATACTGCCAGAGAAGGGTTGTACCAGCTGTCCAGTACTAAGCTGTAATGAATTTTTCCTTCAACAGCTAAACTACAATTCAGGAACACTGGGATCTCATGTGCAGTCACTGCCATGAGCTACGGCCAGTATCCCAAGTAAACTCTATTTCTACATAGGTTGGAGGCTTAGCACTATCATAAGCAACTATCAGTTTTGGTGAGTGTGTATATCTACATATTTATTATTTATTCATAAAATACACATATATACAGGTGTATGCAACATACCTTGGTGTCCTGGCAGAAGGAAATCCCAATTATAGTATTTTTTAGCAACTTCATGCAGTAAAAACTTTCTTTTCCTATTTAAGACATAAAAGGGGGAGAGACAGTAAGACTTTAAGCTAAAAATGACCCAAAAACATATCAGTAATTTAAATCAGGAGATCCACTTCTTATTACTCTCTGACACTTTAGGTCTTTTTTTCTTTCTCACTCCTCCCTTTTATTTTTTTATCTTTGTTCTCAGTTTCTTTGTTCTCTTTTAATTATAATCCTATTAAGCCTGGACATCTCTGTCTATTCTGCTCCAGTCATTCCTTGAATACTAACTAGGAGAAGAGAGCAAGCAGTTTCTTCTGTATGCTCTCAAATGCTAATATCAGAGAAGTGCTGAATCAAATGCCAGTCATGCCACAGCAGTAACTCTAAGCCAAAAAAAGGATGATTAACTCGGTTCCCATAAGCAGGCTTGCTTTCAAAGAAGAGGGGTGGCCCCAGAAAAAGGGCAAATATCATACCTACCCTGGCAAAGAGGTGAAAAGGAAGATCCAGACAACTGGAGATGAGCTAGTTTAACTTCAATGCCCAAAAAAGTACTAGAACAAATTATTAGAGAATTAATGTGTCAGTGCCTGGTGAATAAATAAGTGGCAAGAAATGGCTGACATTTTTCAAGAATCCATCATGTCAAACTTGTCTGGTTTCCATCTCTGGCAAAGTAACTTGCCTAATGGATGGAACAGTAGATGTCATACATCTTAAATTTAGTAAAGTTTCTGATCAATAATTCTTACACAGCATCATGGATTATCGAAGCTGTTGTTGAAGGGTTTATGCTGCAGATACTGCCCGATGAGCGCCCGGACATGCCACTGTCTGGCATTCAGGTGCTGCCTTCACCAGGCTAATCTTCACCAGGTGCCTGCAAGTAGAGCTCCTCAGGGAAGAGTGCTTTAGGGGAACACATGGAGCAACAAACTCTTCTGGTGGGCCATGGACAGCCCATGTGCATTTTCCCATCCAGCATTCTGTTACTGTAAGGAGGGAGGACATTAGCTGAATAAACCTACTCCGAGAACAGTCATATGGTAAGTGGGCCATAGAGGGCTTGTCTGGGCATAAACTGTAAAAATGATGCAAAGTTAGACAGGTAACTAATAAGCACTTTGAAAAAAAAAAAAAAAAAGCTTATCAGTGAGCTAAGTAAGATAAAGAAATACTCCAAAATTTCTCAAATTTGCTAAAAAGACAAATGCAAATGGCTTCATTTTGGAAGGAAAATTCAAACACACAAATACAACATGAGAATTTGAGTAGGCAGGAGAAATTCAGGAAAGGATGACAAAGGGGGCCACAAAGAGAACAAATTAATTTTGTGCTGTAATTTTCACTTCTTGGGTTCAAACATCCTAACAGGATCTGGAATTGTGCTCGTTTCCTTATATACCCCTAGTCTTCCAGCCCAGGATCCCAACTTTTACTTATGGATCATTTACTGATGAAAACGCAATTGCTGGCTGTCAGGATTCGATCACAGATGAACAGTAATTTTGCAAGTCTGGAGTTTTGTACTTTCTTTCCTGCAGGAACAATAATGAGGAATTTGGCACCTTAGCCCTCAATTGCTCCTGTTTAATGAAACACTTCTGTAATCCCAGGAAAACCTGTTTTCCCTTCTGCAATAATTGGAACATCTATTACAGAGGCTTTGGGGGAGTTGATTCAAAATTAATAAATATATTAATTAGTTTGCTTAGTTAGGTATACCATGTTGAATGTTATGCCATAAATACCACCTCAAGACTCTATCATAAGGTTTCCAACTCTTGTTTTATAGTAGATTATAAATACTTGAGGCAGGGCCCATCTCATGATCTTATGTTGCTGTTTATCACTGTGGAACACTGTCCATGACTAACACATTAAGTTGCTACTCCAATACAAACATCAAAATAACTATAATAATTTGTCTACCAAAATGCTCTCAGCCATTAGAGAGAAGAGCTGATACAACACAACACTGATGAAATGAAATGAGGTATTTTTGTAATCACCTTGCTTCTATAACACTTACAGATTAAGCTCAGTACTGCCGTATTTAATTCCCAACACTGAAAGGAAAAACTAAACTCCCAAATCTTGCTGTCATTGTAACAAAACAAATCATTCAATCAATCTTATTAAAGTTCTTCAAACTATTCTTGAAGTTAAACTGAGTAGGGCTGTTATGCTGAGAGAGGAATTTGACCCACAGCACGGTATGATGCCAGCATATTTATACATTCATTTCCAGAGTATAGCAGGTTTTGTGATTTGTAAGCTTTTTATTCCCCATAAAGATGCAACTTAATGTGCCTCTGTAATGCTTTTCACTTAACTTATACTGAGATACCTCGGAGTGTATCTAAAATGTTACATACATTTTCCAAGTTCTTATTCTATTCCCCACTCTTGGCATTTAGCAAATGGTATTTTTGTTCATGTAGGTCACATTCTTCCTAACCACAGAGTCTTTTCACAAAAATCAAATTAATCTTATACAAAAATCAGATTCTTAGTATTAATATGTCCGACTTCATTGAATTTCTTTTATCACTTTTTGCTCATAGGGCAAGTCAGCGAAATATAACTGAAATGTCAAATGAAACGTATGGCAAAGCGATTAAGAAAAAACTTTCAGCATTTGTTGCAGAGTAATATGTTAATTACAGCACGTATTGTGGAAAAAGATTAAGTATCACCAAAGTAAATTTATTTTTAACCAGCTTTATTCCTCACACTTCATAAATTAACCAGCAGAACACGTAATGGAGAAGAATTCAGACACTGAGATTGCTAGAAATTATGCAAACCTCCAAAGCATACAAGGTTGCAATACAGATAATGTCTTTGCTTTAAAATAAGCATTTCATCAAAGCAAATTATGCTTCCTCTCAAATACCTATTTTCATAGACTACTTGCAGGTACCTCTAAAATACTTTGCCACAATGACAATGCCAAAACTGATCGATATTTTAAACTCTTGTTTTGTCATGTGACGTATTAAGAAAGACTAAATGTTGATTCTAAGCATAACAATACAAACACTCCTCTGACATTAAAAAATTGCTGAGAGAAATAGCTGCACTTGTAAAAATGACAAAAGACTACAATGTAATCCAACACTGAATCTTTAAACAGAACAGCACATGCCATGAGATGTTGATGGCTGCATGAACTTCTCATTCATTCTCAAATTTTTATCTATATGCAAGCTGAAAACACCTTCAAAAACAGAGTCTAAAACAATAGCCATAATGAAGACTTTGGGAGTTCTGCCATGGATTTTGGAAAAAGTAGGGGTTTGAACTATTTTGAGAATGTTGTATGGATTCAACAGCCACTAAATTCGGCAGAAATTTTTCCTTTAATTTCAGTGGATTTGGAGATAGGCCCATGCAGAACATGAGATGGGAACCATTTGCAACCCAAAGCTTGATCCTCTTCGAAAGCACACCTTTTGAATATCTCTGTATGGCTTGTCTATTGCATCATTAAAAACACAATCTTCATGCTGACATGCTCCTTGGGATAGACCAATAGAGATATGGGAAATACAACTAGTGTGTAATTTATAGAGAAACTAATGTAATTTACAGTAAAACTAATGTTGTATGGTGTTTGGTTAACTCATGTTCTGGGTAACTTTCCAAATATTTTGACACATTGAGTATGACAAATAACTTCCTCCTAGTATAAAGCATTATTTTTAAAAGAGGAAAAAGAAAGTGATATGCTAAATTGCAGGCCCACCTGTCAAGAATAATCGTATGTCAATTGGCATGTATAAGCATTGAGGTTAACAAAATAACATCAAATTCCAAGTTCATTAATCCCATGATTAGTAATTACTCTAGTAAAGAATGATGCCCCTACCATTTTGAGGGTTTAGAAGAGTATTTGTAACCTTTTTGTTGAAAGCCCCTCATTAGATTCCGTATAAAAGATTAATTCTACTTTATTTTGGGGACAAATCTGTAATCAAAACTTACAGGTTTGATATGCGGAGGCATACCAAGATGATGAGACCAGACAGCACTATCATTTTACTACTATCTGGGGATCTGTTCCGTAACAAAACACCAGAGCAATCAAAATCAGTTATCTGAGTTCTAGGATACTACTAGGCCATCCCTCTATCTCATTAAGGCCTTCCATATGTGAAGCGTGTATAGTGTCACTCATTTTGTTAATT
>WEKW01026072.1:37443-48135 GCA_013389905.1 Sula dactylatra | reverse complement strand
CATATCAAGAGTTATTTATTCTTAAAGTCTATAAACCTAATGGTTTTCTCAGACACATAGCTAGTCTCTACTGTGCCTGCAGGAATTGAGATGTACATTGGTCATTCTCTGCAGTTGGCCCTTTCATAAAATATTATGAGAAAATCCAAGTCGCTCTATGTGGAATGTAAGTGAGGCCAGGCAGGTTGTTAGGAAGTAGGACTGCCAAATGCAGTTGGAAGAGAAACTTATATCTTCATTAAAACATATTTTCAGCTTTCATTTCTAACTCGGTCATGTGTTTAAGGAGCCTTTGACTGATTCTCCCTTCCACTGAAAGCAGGCAAAACTAACAAACAACTTTCATAAGTTGCTCATATCCTCATAGATTTTTAATTGAAATGCAACTCCCACAGCACCTCATTAGTTCATTGAATGTTGTATTAGTTTAATTTACTGAAGGATTTTTTTGCACCTGACTCACACATTTACCCCATTAAGCATGAGCAGATTATCAGATAACTGCTCAATTAAACTAAACTATTGTTCAAATTGAATATTTCGTTATATTAACAAGGTAGAAAGCTACTTGGCATGTATTAGCAAACATGACTTGCTTCACTGAAACATATTTTCAGATTAAACTGTGACACAGACACTTCAGTCTGCTAAAGTCAATGGAAAAAACTCCAATCAACTCCAATGGCCTTTGGACAAACTTTGAAATTAGGTGACGTTTCTTTAAGATTACTTCTCTAAGGGAAGCATATTAAAGAACAGATTCATATTCGTCTGGTAACCTTTGTCTTTGTTGGTTTCCTATACGCAAAGCCCTATAGATGCAATGAAAATTCAAAGCAGAACTCATCAAAACTGAAGAGTTTTGCCCTGTTTCATTCCTTGGGCTTTGTTTGAAACTCAGCACCACTTCATAGACTTTAATGAACCTTTTGGTTCAAAGGCAAACTCGGGCTGACTCATACATTACGTGCTTCCACTGGAATAGCTCAGACAGAGCTATTCTTGGCAACAAAAGAAACTTATTTTCCTGCAGAAAAGTGGGAAAGTGGTAGGGAGTACAACGTAAAGTGTGGTAGATTTTTTTTATTCTCTGATGGTTAAATTCTGTCATCCTCATTCACCCTGAACAGTGGCTTAATTTGAACTTAGCCAAGTGATTCAATTGGGAAGCATTTACAAATAAAATATTATTCTGTACAATTACTGTACTGCAGCAGGGTCAGGAAGCCTCATCATTAACAGCTTCCCAGTACACTAATTCCAGACCTAGAGTTTTAAAAAAAGACAATAGCTAAACAAAGAGATTACAGGTATGCACATAGTCATTGCACAACATGCATCCTCACTCCACTCCTCTTCCATGCCAAACTAAGCTCGCCCACCTGACAACAATTCAATCAGACGTCATGTAGTAATCTTACAGCTGAGTCAGAGCAAAAGCAGTGCTGTTCATCATGACAGCTAGCTGTCTTGGCACACCAGATGCCACCTTTCTGTAGAGACTGGAAGGAAATCTGTCCTTGTGAGCATTATTTTCTCAGTGCTGCCTCACTCCTGGTTGGGCTACAAGGCTGGATTATATTTAATCACCATCTAACAGTACATACTAAACCTTGGACCCTCATTATGCACTCTCACTTAAGCTGACATGGTTTAATCAGCTGTCTTGTTTTAAAAGGTACTTCACTAAATCAGTGCAAAAATCCTGTGTAGCCTATTACAGTTTCATGAAGTGCCATACAGCAATTATGAAACAGGTACATCTTCTTCACTGATTATCCCATATAACTTAGCACTTGCAGGGGTTGTAAGATACAAGGAAATACAGTAACCCACCTCATTGAGGCTTCATTTAATTTCTCAACAAAGCATACCTGCACCCCAGCCTTTTACTTTGCAGATACTCATTCGACCCAACACAAACCATAACAGTGTAGAAGCAGATACACTGTAATGAGTCCTCTGTAAAGAGAAAAAAAGAAAAAAGAAAAAAAAAAAATCTTTGTTTTGATAAGGCAAACAAAAAATCAGTATCTCAATTAAATATTTTGCCAAATCCAACATAAAATATACATAAACCCTTCATCCAACATCATGCACCAAATCTGACCAGTTCTTAGGAAAAACAGAAGAGAAATCACTAGTCTGTAGAAAGGACCCTTCTTCAGCTGCTGCTACTGTTGGTGCAGTAGCACCACATTATTTGTTCTTGTTGCCAGGTGACTAGCATTACCAGCTAGCTTGCAGCAAGAGATTTAAGATCCTCTTGATTCAACAGTTTTGCTGGATTGCTGAAAATTAATTACTAGAATTACCATGTAAATGAAATATATCAAAACAGAAGTTTGCCAGTAGAATGAAAGAGAAACTGTAAAGTACTGTACTGCTGTAGTTAACTAAATGGAATAAGGTCTGAATAGCTGTTGCTATCTTTCTCTTGGTGAAACAAACAAAAAAATCCAGATTATTATCAACAGAAAGTGTCCCATTAAAGATAAGGAGGCTATCAGCATGGAAAAAATTAGCAGGATTTGTCTCCCAAATGACAGGCTGATTAAACAACTTTCCCTTGAGGGACAGCAGTGTAGAATTTTATCTACCTATCAGCAGACCTAGGAATGGGCGTAACTGGTTAGTGGGTTGATATAATTGAATATGGTGATGTGCTAGTTATGAAAAAGCCTTTCTTCTGCACTAACAGAACAAAACCTACAACGCACTTCCTCATTCAAGCATCATGACCAGAGTCTCCCCTTGACTAAATTCTTATGCAGGCACATATCTGTTCTTGTCCATAGATCTGCAACAATTCCGGTGCCTTTGAGGTTACAGACACATGTGGCAGCTTGGGGAGCTGTCCCCAAGGTAACGGCTTCACTAAGCCTCAGTGCCTGAATGCATGTTTAATGTACTGCCAGTCCAAAATTATTACATTGCAGATTTTCCTTAGTCTCTGATGATCCATGAAGCATACCTGAAGGCAGGTAATTAAGAATCTAAATTAGAATTTTTATTTCTGGCAGTTAATTTCAGCCCGAGTTGATAGAGAATGTGTTGCAGAGCTAAAAATAAAATAAAAAATAAAAAATAAAAAAAAACACAAACCACAACAAACAGTCCTTGTGAGTGAGCTAGCAGAAAATCTCTAACTGAATTTTTGAGAATGGCGTTGTTATAACCTTGTTACAGCTGCTAAAAAACAAAGAAGAAAAAAAAGTCAGATTTAGCATTAGTAATGTTAAAAATGCAATTATTACTCACAAGTATGTGCCTGTTCATGTTACCATTCTTCACCTTAGCCTTCCTCTTTATTAATCTACCTCTTCTTATCACTTTTATACTGGAAAGTCTCCAAGTCGCTTATCATGTGTTTGTCCAGAATATAAGAATGAAGACCAGATCTGTCTGTCATCTTCCAGTAATGCAATGCAGACAATAGAAGTCATAAGGAACAAAATTCCATCATGAGTGACTGCAGTACACGATTAGAGATACAGAAACATATCCCTTTGCACAAAAGTTACTTAATGTAACACAGATGACATGGAAACCACTGGTGAATGTTATTGCTGGAGATATTTTTTGTATATAAAAAGAACAACCCTGAGGTTTTCCCCTGCCATTCAGACAAAGATGATGCTTTAACCCTGATGATATTAAGAATTAATTCAGCCAAAGCTCTGAAGCAAACATATAACTTTTAAAAAAAAAATGCTCCTTTTTAAAAATGCAATATATTATTGTAGATCACCAAAAAGAATAAGATACTGAAATTCATGTACCCAAAATACATTCAAATAGTGATAGAAAAGCATTAATGTGGAATCCTCCTCTGTAAGTCATTCTTTTTTACCTAGAAATGACATTTTGTCTTTGAACCCTGACTATTCCCACTGACTTAATCAGTAGGTCTTGTGGGAAACAAAGGATGAAGCTATAGCCAAGGGCCCTTCAGATTTAGAAAGAATAAAACCAGAAGAAATAGAATTTATCATTTTAAAGCTGAAGATGCTTGACAGTCTCACAGTCTTTTCTTTGCAAAAAGAAGCAGAAAATTTTAAACTGATTGCAACCAAGGAGAGCTTGCAACCTTACACCTCTTGCTGCAGTTCAGGTGGCATCAGAAGAACAACAGGATATAGGGACCTGGACCCCGATTTCTACAGCTCAAAGAAAGAAGAACCTTGACTTTGCTGCAGTCAAACCTAGATATGAATGGGCAAGAGTTTACTTCTGGAACAAGGATCGATACAATGGAAATATGAAAGTAACCATAATACGTGGCCTTTTGATGAAAACCAGTTTATCCATTGAGTGCTTCCTTCACAGTTCATTCACATAGCTCCTGTACCATTTTTGTGGTCTGGCATCCATTATGTTTTAGGGATTTGGGTCTCAAAATGCTTTTTTCAGCCTAAAGTGCAAAGGCTGCCTCTAAAATCAGGTCACTGACAAATAAGACCAGAGAAACTCCCAAATGCAAAACCATCTCAGTTTCATACTTGCACATAATTAACTTCTTTCTCAGGTCTAGGATCATTTGGAGTTTCATCACATGCAATATAATCCGTTAACTGCTGATTAACTTTTTTTTTTTAAATCGAAGTGTTTGAGCTTTAGCATTAGTTTTTAATATTAACAGATCAAGGCAATGTTTTTCAAACCATTTAAGAAAGATGTTCTAAAGGTTTTGGGCATGTCAGCATCCCAAACTCTCCATTTACCTGCTTTTTTTTTTAAAAGAACAGTGTCACCGCCTGTGGATCCGCGACTCAGATCTCATGGAGTTTTCAGAAATGGTGAACAACGGTCTGTTACTATGCAGAGTGGGCCACATCTGGGTATATCTTTCACACTGTAACTCCCAGGGGAGTTTGGTTATCAACTTCAGAAAGGGCAGCATGAGACATTTGGATAGGTCTTACACACAAATTATGCAGCAGAAGGCCAGGGCTTACCGTGGTAGCCTTACAGCTAAAAAATACATTACCACGTACGTGATGTGCTCCATACAAGATCAAAATAATCCAGTCATCAGAACTGCATTCCTATGCGTGAAAGCACAGGAATGCAGTGTGAAAGACAGTAGGGACAACTCACTGTTTTTCTTTTTTCTTCGGTATCTAGTTTCACTAAGCTGGGAATCCTAATAACAAACTTAACTAATGAAAGAACTATTTTGGAATTCAGTGAACAGAAAAGCCTAAAAGGTAAATGCTACTTTCAAATGTTTTCAATTTCTTTGAAGAATACTTTCTCCCTCCCACTGTCTTGAGAATATGCGTATGTCCAACTCCTACAGATAAATACTTCATGAGGTTCGGAGTCTTCGTGATGAAATACGGATATTTTTGTGTACTTTCCTAAAAGGATGTTCTTTTCTAACACCTAGACTTCTACTACCTTGTCAGTTCCTCTATGAGCTACCAGTGAAAAGAAAATGGTACACAGAGGAAAAGCATGATGGCAAATAGCAAAAAGGCAGGATCAACACAAAAAAATCAGCTGCATGGGACTAGGAATCTCATGAAGATGACCAGAGTCAAGGGAAGAAACAAAGAGCAATTAAATTAACACCACATATTTATATTACAGAATGCTAGCCAGGGTCTGTGTTTTGTTCCACCTAAAATTATAGAGATGGAAGGAGGAGATCACGCTCTCTGCTCTGGTCTGCATGACAAAGACAACTGGCCCAGAAAGATGAAAATCTTGCAACTAGAAGGAAGAGCAGACATTTTATTGCTGCCACTGAGATCTAAAAGGCAACGTCTGTTCCTCCTTACTACATACTTTTCTATCATCTCTTCCCAGCTGGAATCAGAAAATGAAGGGTCACATTCCCTGGAGATTGAATGCCTCTGTCCATTTTAGTGCTTTCGAGTGTTTGACTCATCTTTACTACTGAGGCCTTTCCAGAGACGCATCTGGCCCAAAGCAGGTAGTAGCAAAAAAACTCATAAAAAAGCTGGGAGCTTCTCACAAGTTTTCCAGCCCAATCTGGCAGATGCAAGAGTTTCTGATAATCATCAGAACAGCTGGATGCTTTCTGAAGCTTATCTAAGCCAAACAGAACCTCAGGCCCTTCTGAGGTTTGTCCGTATTGGTTTGAATAGGCTTCAGACAGTCATTGTATTGTATTTTGAAAGTGATTTTCTTTGTTGTTCTCAGAGCAGTAGCCAACAGAGTAAGGAGACTACACTTCTGTGCCATATCACCCATGCTCATATGTTTGCTTTTTCAGCCTCTGCTGTTTCATCCTCCACAATGGATTCTATACAGATACAAAAATTAGATGTGACACTGCGGAATATATTCAAATGAAACAGAGACTACTAGCAAAAATTATTAAAAGAGTACCGGGGATGGGATTTCTCTGCTAAAGGCTAAATAATATTAATTTCCTAGAAACTGATCCAACCTTTACACTCGGTGGCTCAGCACTGCACGCAGCACATCTGTTTGCTGCGTGAAGGTCCTGAGTTTGGTAAGGACTTGGCATTCTTCCTTGCGTGGTCAGCAGGGTGTCTACAAACTGATGCTTTGCTTGATGTGGCAAACTACAGGGTTCCAAGAATAATGATGTCTGAAACATTATCCAGAGAATAAACAAATAAATTTATCCCTTCTTTTCCCTTGTGACAAAGCCTAACTTGCAAAATTTAGGGTACCTCTTTAATGATTTATAGATTTTAGCCTGGTATCCTCTCAGGCAATGAGATATATGAGTGTGTGTACAACTTTGTCTTTCTTGTATCAAACATCTTTTAAGCCTGTCCGTCAAGTTTCAATCAAATTTGATGGGGGAAAAGTCTCAAAGATACAAAATTCCTGCAAGCCTTATGAAAAGAAGAAGCACACAGAGAACAGAGAGATTATATAGGTTATCGGTGGAGGAAAAGGCTGCACTGTGAGCCAGACCTTTATTGGACACTAGGTCATCCAGTTTTAAGGCTTCTCTTGCCTCCATTGAGAGGGAAACTTTCACAGTACCATTTAAAGCACCCCAAGAACTTGCTCCAAGTAGGCTCTGATGTCTGATCAGGGGTGTGGCCACAACGCAACCTTTAAAAAAAAAAAGAAGTCTTTTAGATCAATGAACCATAGACCCAAATACATGGGAAAGCAGGCTTCATTAACTCCTCTGCCCATAGGGCTACCTATTAAGGTTATTTTGACCAAACTTTTGCAAACAGCAATTTGAGCAATAAAGTGTGAAATGTTGGCTCTCCGCATCTGCCAGCACACCACTTCCCAGAGTTTCTTTTTCTCTCTTCCTGTCTATTTAGTGAAAACAGCATTGAAGTGACTGCTCCAATGGCTCGAGAAGTGGATGAATCCCCATTTATCAAACGGATCATATCCTGGACAATGTTTTGATTTTATGTAACTTCACTAGACACATGAAAGCCACCAATCCCTCATAAGCTCTCTTAGACACTTAGATGCTGCCCAGTGAAGCACTGATTGATATTTCATTATGTCAGTTCTGTCCTACAGCTGTACTCTTACTCCATCTCAAAGTATAAATATTGAAAAAGTTATACAAAGGCATCAGTTCAACAAAATAAAGGATTAGTTTCACTGCAAAAGCTAGTAGTATGCAGCTGGCAGCAGCCAACAGTAACCAGCAGCACACGGCATAACTAGGTGTTGCTCATAGCCCTGGACCTTGCAGCTTTCTGGCTATATATCATAGCTTATGCTATAGGGATAGGTAAGGCTCATAGGATTCAACCCAGCTGGTAACCTTGCCCTCTTCTCTCTCGTGTATTCCTGCTTGAACCCAATCCTCTTTATTGCCTGCCTTCTACAAAACAGCCTGTTAGCCACACTAAGGAAATATTCGATATTTCTTGGAGCAAGCTACTCCATGCCACATAGCCAGAAGGCAGCAGAGCAGCATCAGACCTGCTGATCCCAGCTAGCAAGCTAAAAAATGCCTTTATGCCATTTGCCAAAAATGCCTTTTTGGCATGCCTGTCCTCATTCTTAAATCAGCCCTTCTGAAGGAGTAATTGGAATATGGCCTTAGAGCCTGAGAAGCAGAGCATGGACCCATGCAAAGGCTGGCAGGCTATTTTGAAATCCCTCTGAGTAGGGCAGACCAGCTGCCTTTAGCACAGAAATCTCAATCAACTAGGTTTCTCTTGAAAGTGAGCCAAATAATAACACAGCGATACAGCAGCCTCTCCTCAGTTTTTATGAACGCCAAAATAAATGAGAGGGATGGAGAAGTTACATAATGGTGACTAAAAATGAATATTTCTTTTTATCCATGTTCCCCATTAACGTGGGAGGCTGAAGCCACAAGGCTCAGAGAGCAAACCTACAATTCCTCGTGCTTCTTTAGCAAATGGAGTTTGGAAGAATAAATATAGCAGAGAAAAATGTATGCCTAGTCTGGAGCGTGGGTAAATCCTGCTCGCTGTCCTCAGCAGGATGGCTACTAACACTTGGCTAGAAGCCTTGATCAGCTAAAGGAAGCCAACTGTTGCAATCACTGACCCTCACTCACTCAAAAGATGGCACAAAATCCAGCCCTCACTCCATCCAAGGTCTGTCCTCCTCCAGTTGAAAGATGGGCTGTCAGCGTAAAAAGGGAGGTGTGTGCATCTTGAAAGAAAGCAAATTTCTGTTATTGCAAGAGCCCAGAATGCTGAGAAGCAGGCGGCTAGATGAAGTTCAGACAGCACCCAGCCAGCATCCCTATTGTTATCCACCACCCCATTACAGAGTTATGTTGGATCACATGGAAAAATTGGAGATTGAAAGCGTGAGATGGGATGTGATGGGAAAGGGACTAAGTAGCAGTAACCTTGAGAAGTGTGACTGTATAGCTATATATATCACAATATATGTACTGGCATTCCTGCTATCTTCTATCGACAAGTGGTTACAAGGACAGTGATGATCGTACCTGTAAAAGGCACAGGACTTGTCAACTGTCAGTGTAGTAAGTGCTACTATTCCTCCTCTTACCAGCTATCAAGCAGCCAGGAGTCAACTATTTGACTGTTGTCACTATTTACATGAGAAGTGTATGAAATGGAGACCAGGATGTAACAGGCTTTTCAGTTCACTGTCCATTCCCAAAGCCCAGCCAATGAAAAACAATTTTATTTTTACACTACCCTGATATCCAGTTCTCTAGCATGGTTCATGCATTACTCTGGCAAGAAGCTGATAGGAAATTTGTACACCAGTGCGTGAAATGAAAATGAAACAAGGCTGAAATTCATCCATCAAAACAAAAGTCAACTGAAGGGCTCGTTGGATACCTGTGAAGATGGTTTTGGTGCCTTTACTCACAGAGAAACACATACCACATGTAATTACAACCTGCACAAGTAAGTTTACGCCTGTCAGCCCCAAAGTATCATCATCACTAGATTCTCCACCTCTTTGAAGAGAACAAAAGGTTCACTTTGACTACGAACTACCTGGAGCAGTGGCTGTTGTGTTGAAAGTTTGTAAAACACTAGCTGCTATGAAGCACATCATTGGTTTTAAAAGTATTAAGTTTGGTTATTTTTATATGACAGCTAAAGCACAACCATACTCGGTGTCTCTTTGGTGATAATTGCTATTGCCACTGAGAACACCAGGATTAGAGATCATGAGTAGATGAAAGGAAATTGTTAAGTCTTGCCAGAAGCTTTTGAAACCCTGCAAGGACTTGCTAGGTAACTGCTGCTGGCTGTACAGAGGATAAAAATTGCTCTTCAAAACTGAAATGGGCCCTTCAGCAAAGAGGGACTGGAGGAGAGCTCAAGTAGTATTCCTAGCAACAATTAACATCAGGTGCACTATAATCAAATGGAGCTTGCAGAAGAGTCTGTTGGCATGAAAGAAAAGTTCATTTCAGACTGATAATAAATCATTTATTTGTTGTGCTTCTTAAATTCCATCACATTGATTGTCATGATGTGTTAAGTGTGCTTTGACTTTTCACTTCTACTTAATTTGTTCTGTTTGTGGGCATCTGAACAGTCAGGGTTATCAGAAGTGGTTTTAGAAAGGGTCATGTTCAGAAATAAAATTACAAAAAGTTTTGGTGAATGGTAGACTTTACCACCTCTGTGCCACCACCCCACAGCAATTTATCCATCTTCATGTCTTCTCCTGGCTGCTGAAATACATGAAGCACAGCCTAGAATTGCATTTTAGCAGCAGGTTGGAGTAATAGATGCTACAAGGAATAGTGACATTCCTGATGTGTAATGTGCTGTGCACCACAGGGAGTTGAAACCTCACTTTGTATGCCTTATGGCAAGCCATAAATTCCTGATTTTATGTGCTGATGTAAAAACCTTTTTAACAAATCCATTGGAGCAGCCTGCCTGGATCAATGTTATGACAGGCACATAGAATCCCAGTGGCATTCCTGTGAGAAAAGATCTGAACATCTCGATTCAGAGGTATATTTTACTTTAATATGTTCATAAGAACACATGTTAGAACGAAGGAATTTCTGTTTCCATCTGCAGTGACTCAGTATTGTTGTAGCCATAGAGAAGCTGAAGTTCAGCTCTAAAAGGGCATAACTGTTTCCATCCCAGCTGCCCTGAACATAGTTTGTGGGCAGCTAGTGACATGTAACAGCACTCTCCTCAAACTCATAATGTTCTATATAGTTAATGTTATTCTTTGTGTTTGTGTTGCCAGATGACAGCACATTTTTAAGTGTGT
>WEKW01026072.1:1417-31372 GCA_013389905.1 Sula dactylatra | reverse complement strand
CAATTTTTCATCCCCTTTCTTCTGTAGCTTGATACAGGGGCAGCTCCAAGCTGCTCTCATTGACATGAGCAAACAATACTGTCCAGGGGCCATGCCACTACCAGGCACAGCCTGGGCTGATCCTTGGGCCAGGCACCATTCTCTTAAGGTACTTTTACATATCAGTGGGTTACATATGGGGAAACAGTGGGTTACATATGGGGAAACAGCATAGATTAGTAAAAGTTACAATGGGTTGGGATTCAAGATAAACAGACTCTATACGTAACACTGCCACCTCTCTCCAACTGGCTTTGGGCAAGTCACTTAGCTTCTTAACATTTCCTCTTGAGTAACAAGGGTGGGGGCAGATCTACTTCACTGAGATCTACTGATGGAAAAATGCTAAGAATTAGTTGGTTTAGCATCAATTTCTAATGTCTGTGTTCTGTTGGACTAATCTCACCTGTGCACAGACTGCACAGAAGGGAGAAAGAAAAGCAGCAAGGTGGCAACATTCAATGCCTGATCAAACTAAGCTGCTCCTAATTTGTTTCAATACATCTCAAGCTACAGCTTGTCAGAGTAACCTGAATAATCCTGGTATAATTCCAATCCATATTTCTACCCCAAAAATTGAAAATCTTTAGCATGCAATTAATATAGCTGGCAATGACACAGTACATCCATCTGCCCTCTTGCACCAGATGAGGTTTAATAACCAATATGCCCAATGGGCTCAAATAATTTAGAGCCCATATTTGTCCTCAAGAGTGGCTCTTGCTGGCTAAAGGTTTCACAGCTTTCTCATAAATTTAAGGACTGAATCTGTAGGGGAGGGAGGGGGTGCACAGAGGAAGAGGTTTGGGGGTGAAATTCTGTGTCTGTGGGTGACAGTTTATAAAGACAGCTTCTCATAAGGAGAAGTTGCTTTTGTGCAGTCATTTTGAAGTATTAAATTTTGATAACTCTTTAATCACTGCAGTTTAATGAGATAGAGGCAGCAGGTGAAGGGGGAATCCATCATGCCAGTTCAAGTACCTGGCTCTCTTCCTGCTGTGAAGATTGAACGTGACACAGTAGTGTGAAGCTCTCCTTTTGCAGCTGCAGTTCAGCAAAGGGATTTTGTAGTCTTCCAAGAATATTTGACTTCCCTGAAGAAACCTCTTTATGCAATCAAAAGTCATCCTTCACTTCCCAAGCAAAAAAAAAGTGCTGTAAAAAAAGTGCAAACAAAGTGCCTGGATTTAAATATAAGATTTTTTAATTTTAAAATTGGCCAAGACAGATTATTTTATCCTGCAGAAGTGTTTGTTGCAAGTGTCACTGCAGACTGTTGTTTGATGTAGTGCTTAGTTTTTAATTCACACTTAATAAAACATTAGCTAATAAAATTGAAGTCCCCAGTGGTGCTTGTGGCCTCTCAGGTATTATTACTTTTATTATGAAGTTCTTAAAATTTATCCCACAGAATCTCCAAACATATAAATAAACAAATTGCTTGCTGCAGATGAAAGAGAGGTGGATAAGCAGCCAGCATTCATAGATCCCATGATCCAACTTAAACCATAGGCACACTGTAACTCATGTAAGTAAAGCCCATTGTTCAAAAGTTTGAGGCATTGAGGCCCACGGTGATGGAGGGAATAACAAGACACCTTCTTTTACAATAGCTAATAGAAATTACTTGGGCTGTTTCAGCAGATACATTTGCATAAGCCAAAAGTGCTAGCACTTTCCTGGTGTAACCACAGTGAAAGTTGCCGCTTTCCTTTACGGAAGGATATCACTTGGTTGTTTCTGTACACTTTGGAGTTCAGCACACTTACTCCATGTGGAAAGCTTCCTGTCAAGACAATATTGGAACTGCTGTAGTTTGTACCTTTCTCCAATACCAATGTGCTTCTTGGGGAGCATGGATTTGGACAGTCTTTGGTATTGCAAAAGTATGTTTTTGAGAGCGTGCCCACACAGACAAAAATCTTTAACCAGTTCTCACCACCTGCCCCTTCTGTCAATGTCTCAATTCTTCATTTATTAATTTGATATTTGACTGTCCCAAGAATCATTTGCTATGAAGCAAGACGCAGAAAAGGTATCATAAAATTTTGAAAACTGAATAATTGCCTTACCCTTTGTCCTGTCAGATAGGATGTTAGCAATCTGTCAAACATAAATCACAACATGACCAGATCTTCCCACCGCTCAAGGAAATATAATTAAATTTAAGGTTTCACAGTTCTCACTGTTTAATAATTCTTAACGTGTTCTGTTACTTGTAAACTTTGAAAAACTGACATATATTTACAAGAACAATGAGACAAATATTATGACAGCTGAACTATAATTTTAGAACCACTAGTATTGAAGTGGTCCTATAACGAAGCCAGATTACTTTCTAAATGACTGTTCCGATGTGCCAATCGAATAATCCCTCTGAAGCAACTAAAGGGTGATTGTCTTGTAACACCTCCTCTCAAACTGCATACACCTGCTACCACAGCAGGGATGGCCAGTACCTGCTCAAACACACATACTCCAGACTGAATTCAACTAATTATTCTTTCTTCTTTATCCATTTCCTGCAGGAATTGGTGCAAAACACTTGATACCTCACAATATGCGACACTGAATAGGGAAAGCAGTTACAAGGAGACCCAGGCAGCACACCGATGGGCTCAAGTACAGAAGAGCTGGGATAGGAGATTTTCCCCTTAAAATCCTCAGCTCTACAGCTGGTAGGTAGACCCTACATTTCAACAAACATGGTTTTTTTAAGACTGAAGTCTAACCCAATTGTTACCATAAGTGACAGCATTAGTGTAAACATTCCCTCTCCTCTGACAAGCAGACCCATTTGTTGCCATTTACTACATCTTGTGCACTAGGCCACTGTTGCTTCCTTCCTCCTCCTTAAGCTATATTTCAAAATGTAAAAGATTCCAAAAAATAAAACCCTTTCAGAATGAGGTTCTGCAAAACAAAAATTGGTGAAATGGTACACCGATTTCTTTTTACATCTTGAAAATACAAGAATCTGACTGCATATGTTTTTCCTTTCTTCTTTCCCAGCTCGCTCTTTCTCCTTCCAACTGCCGATAAACTCCCAGTGTCATGCATGACTGCCACTGGTTGAGAGGATACAGTTCAGCTTAAGAAGTCATTAGAAATGTAATTTTAACCATCTGACTGTCAGCCTTCCCTCACTTGGAACAAACATTTTGATTTCTCAGAGGCAAAACTTTTTTATTGTTTCATCTCAACCAAAAGAATACATTCCTTCATCTGAAGCCAAATTTCCAAAGTCACTCTAAGTGCAGAAATGACCACCCTTTTCTTGTCTTTTATCTGTATCTTTTCTCGTTTTTTTCTCTGTTGACACAAGCAGAAGAATTCAGCTTCCTTCCCTTTATATGCAAAACTTCGCAAACAATATCTCTAAAACCAATTAGAATTCAGGCTTGTCATTTTCAATCCACTAACAGAAAAAGAAAGCAAGCAAGCAACACCACAGAGTAATGACGCCTATTTTAACACTAATAACTTTTTTTGGAGAGAGGTTGAAGTGCCATTTAGAATACATATGCTCGCTTGCCTTTATTTTGCACAGAATTGGTTTTAAAATGGATAAAGCCTCTTGGGTTCTCAGAAAAGAATTATTCTTTTTCTTTTCCCCTTCTCACAAATAGCAGTCAGTTCAGTATTGTTTTTCTGTGAAGTAAGTTCTGCTTAACAACAATCCTTTCTATCTTGCCTGCTCTTAAGGCCACCTTTCTCCCCCTTTTATGTATTTCTCAAAATTACTGGTCCCTCACACAATCTTTCACCTTTATGCCCCTTCACAAATTGATTCCAGGCTTTCTAAAAACCTCTCCAGCTCCCACTTCAAAGACTGAGATCAACAGAAAGACACTGAGACAGGATATACCTTTATTCAACTTTCCATCATTGTGAATTATGGCAGAAATAGAAGTACCTCTAATCCCCTTCTCCTCTACATAAACTCCAGTGTTCATCAGTGCCCGAATTCATACCTGTAATTTGGTCATTCCTCCCCATCCTACCCCAAAGACTTTCAAGAGAACCTGTAAGGCAGCACTACTTGCAAAACAAACTATAACCATCCCTGTGAACTGGATGTCTCCCAGGGATGATTACAGTCAAAAAACGATGCCCAGTGAGAAATGAAAATGTCACCTTAGGTCAGATCCTTCATTCTCTAACGGTTTTATGGAAGATGACTCTATCCTAGATAACATTAATACCATACCTCTCCAAAGGCCATGGTATCTTGATGTCAGTGCTGCGTGGACACCAATATGGCACTTACCAGGAGCAAGATGAGTAGGCCGTGAAGACTAGAGGGTCTTACCTTGTTTAAAACACCTGTACAAATGAGGTGATGAAATTTCCTTCCAACTTCTACCTTCCCTCATTTTGTTTGCTTAGAGATATCAGGATTTAAAATTCTTGGCTTCTGGTTCTTATCAGAAGTATACATTTGCCATTGATAGCTTTTAGTAAAAGTTATTATTAGGCAACTTTTTACTTTTATCTCTTATCACTTTCCACTCCAGAAAACCTTATCACTCCTTTCACTAAGTGTATATTAATTGGAGCTTTGCAATTACAGGTACAACACACACAGATTTAATGGACCAATTTGACAAGCTATAAGAATTCTAGTTCCCTTATCTATTTAGCATTTTAATAGTGCTTCTTCCTAATTAGTCTGTAGTTATAGTTACCAAAGCAATTGTCAATGACTATAAGCATAAATAAAGCAGATCTGTCAGAGCTAGCCTGATCTTACAGAGGATCAGGACGTTTTCTGAAGAATGAGTAAATACACTACAAGGTTTCAGTTAGACCAAGGTTTGAAAATAAGAGTTGGACTAATAAACAACCCTCAGGAAAGACCAGTGAGAAAAATCAGACACCTATTTCCAGTGCCTTTCAAGCAATAGTTAAAACAGAAAGGTACTGTGAAGACCGAGTTATAGTGATGTACTAAACAAAGACCACTTCTGTGAGCACCCCCTTGCTAGGCTACTCTTCCTAGGTTAGTCACCATATGTGCAGGCTGTATTGCGGTGCGTGTAAGATGCACGTCGCTCTCCTTTGGGCATGAGGGAATACACCGACCTGAACACCACAGGGCTGCACTGCCTGTCTCCTCCCATTTCCTCCTTCTGCTGCTGCTCCCTTTCTGCTCCAACGCAAGTGGTGATTGAATGTCCTTTTTCCTATTGCATAGGCACATAGACCTTACAATGACTGAATAGAGGGAAATCTTGCAAGAAATTTATACCCTGTTAAGTCTTTTGCTGCCCGACCTGGAGACGTAGGATATTTTGAGAATGTATAACAGACCCTGAATTATTCCAAATGAAAATTCATAAAATATTAAAATACAGGTTAAGTAGCTGTGGCTTTCTATATGCTGCACCAAGCAGTTCTGTCCTAAGCAACACTGAAGATTCTTGAAAGTCAGTTGTATGCGCATTTGTGCTTGAAGCCCCTTGCCGCAGTGTAAATCTCTACATACAAGCTCTCACGAGCCTGAGAAATGTCATTTTGTTTTGTGATAGATGTAGCTGTTGGCCCCAGAAAAGGCTTACCAAAGATTAGAAAGGTAACATAAGAAAAAAATGGGAAAAGAAACCATAAGTAAACATTACATTTTTATCCTCTCCTTTGAAGTTTGACCTAATGCTAAGAAAATAAAAATATTTCCTTCTTGATATATAAGAAGCATTTGTTCTGTTGCCCTTAAAGATCTAAACCTACGATCAATTAAAAAACAAGAAAACCACAGGAATTTTTTTTACCCCCTCACAGGATACTTTTGTTCTCAGAGGGGATGAATCAGTAGAATTAGGCTGTAAAATAGTAGTAAAAACTGCAAACTCAGGACAGGTGAACAAATGATCAGTTCTCTCTCTATATATATATAGTTGGTGTATTTAAGTTTTAAATTTCTAACCTTTTTTATGCTTGTGAAAAAACCTATTTAGAGAAAGGAAAAACAATGCCATGAACAGAAGTTAACAACCAAAGGGAAAAAAAGGAACAGCAGAGATAGTAAACTTAACAGTATAGGTACATGTGTATGTCTCCTAATCAAACAGTCTCTGGAAGCTTGATTTAATAAACCAGGGGCTGGACAGGCAGTGTTTCTGCCTCTGTGGGGCAGAATAGCAATTAGCTCCAGTTGGTTCAAGTCCCAGTTTGCAGCCCTCCGGAAAAAAACACCAGTTCCTGATTCAATACGAAGTGAACTAACATGTTTCCTTGGAGCAGACAAGATCTCAGGTAAGGCAAGCGATGGGTCATGTCACAAACTTACGGGAATAAAAGTGATCTTCACAAGTGCTGGCACAAAAGCAGAAACATACTTTGTTAGCAATGCAGAATCCAGATGCCAGAGCCATAGATTTATTTGACCAACGCTTGTCACTCAAGGGCAGCCAGACGAGTACTTAGCCTCACCAGATACTTTCTTCCCTTGCCCCATCCTTCAGCTCATTTCTCTGAAGTGAATGCTGCGAGAGGATCATGCATCTCATGGATAAACCTTTATCTTTCTTCCCGTTCTTCATCCTTTGCAAATTACCCAATTCTAATCACGACCTTACTGAATACATTTAATTATACACAATTATTTGGATATTACTTATGTGAATAATTTCAAAATTATTTCAATTGCAAATGCTACATGATGTGTAACTTGTTCCACAGCACAGGCAGTGAAATTTAACCAGACCACCACAAACTTCAAAATCATTTGTTACTCTTTGTGCTGTATCGTCAAATGCAATATCCAAATCAGAAACCAGAAACAGAATCATCTCATTCAAACGCAACACTTCATCTCAAGTCCTGAATGTGCACCCTGCCATCCAACAGCTAATTCACGGAGAGTGAAGATTTGAAAATTCAGTCTAAAAAAGTCATCTCCTTCATATAAGCAAAACTTTCCTATTTGTATACAGATTATCAAAAATATCGCCCTCCATCACTATGGTAAGTTGAGGCAGTGAATTTTTATCATTTTCTCCTCAGTGTTTTCAGAAAATAAGGTCACCTCTCTATTGGGGGTGGGGGGAGGAGGGGGTGGAGAAGCTATGCTAAAATACAGAAAATTCAGGGGTTTTAGTATTCTAGCTTTGAAAAGACATTTTCCAAATACTTTTCCCCCAGCCTTACATAAGAATGCAAATGAAAGTTTGTCAACTAGCTTCGTGCAGATTTTCACGGCAGAGAACTTGGGCACTTGGCTTGCAGTCCCTGTGAAGCTGAATATTTAGCAAGATTTGCCGCTACTTTACGCTTCCTGTATGAAGACCAGCAAGAACTTTCCGACAACATAGAGCATACTGCTCCAACTCTGCAATCTGTTTTAGCTTCCTGTAAGACTTTGTTGCCCTTATACCTACACAGAACCATGCCCACTATTTTTCTGTATCTGCTTTACTGTCTCCTTCTATCAGAGGAATTTTCTTGCTAAACTAGGAAGTCATATACTTTCAGGCATTTTTTTCTGAAGACACGAAGTCCAATATCAGCAGCAGTAGCCAAGTATTAATTCTTTCTACCTCACTGCTCTGAAAAGCACAGTTTTGTCCTTATTTACCTATAAAAGTTAGGCAGATCTGGGTGTTTGAAACACAGAGCTTAAAAAAGTTGAGTATTGGATATACACCTAAACCACACAAAACTAAACAAGCAAATCAATGCATGCCAATGGACTAAATTTTTAATTCTCAAGCAATAAAAATATCTCTCTTCAACTTTAATGAAAATTTGCTTGCATAAGGCTAGCAGGATCATGCATGGAAGAATATAATTAAGGCCTACTGAGAATCTATACAGTGATTGAATTCCTAACTAAATATTCAATCACCCATTTGTCCCTCTGCTGCAGAAACTCTTCTCAATAAAATCCTTCTCCATCTGGGATTGCAGGACTTGGAAAAATTCTTGATTTTGCATATGGAAATTAACCTTTTTCTCTCTTTTTTTTTTTTTAAAATCATTAAAGCTTTAGACTTCAGTAAAGACAGAGAAATTTTCTGTGAAGCTGCAGATTATTTTAAGTATGTGTATGTCTTCAGAGTAGAAAAAGTGGAATTAGTCTTACACAAGTTCAGAAGATGAAGGAAGACCAGAACAATCATCTATATTTAGTTCTAGTTTGGCTTAGAGGACTCAAAAATACATCCCATCCTTCCTTAGAGGACAAACGTGGCTGTGAAGCCTGAAGAAGAAAAAAACAGAAGGGAAACTGATATTGGTCTTTAAATACATAAAAGCTGGCAAGGAAAGTGTTCTATCCCTGTCTATGACAAAGTGATAGACTTACACCGAAAAAAGGAAAAGTCACATTAAGTAATAAGAAATACCTTCTCAGACTAAGCAATGTACTGAAACAGTCTGCCTCTGGAAGCTGCAGTGTCTGACAGGTCTTGAAAGTATACTTGACCTTGATGGGGAAAGAGTATGGACAGGATGACCTTTTGAGATCTAGTCTAGGTCTGCAGTTACATAGGGGCATCCTAATTTCCCTTTTCTTTGCAGTAGTCTCAGGTCTGACACAAAACCAGTGCCTGTCAGATTTGTACAATTCCCCAGAAGTGTTCCACTATGATCAGAGGGAAGGTTTTTCTTATATCTCCTAATGAAGGCCAAACAACTCCAAACTCACAGCATTTGATTCCAAGCTCACACCATTCAGTTTGGAATATGAATTGATTTTGTTTTCCAGTAGATACAGTTGCATTAAGAAAAAAAAAATAAAAAGAAAAAAAATGTATTGCAGGAGCTGTCATTCAAGTGAAAAAATGAAGTAGAATCTTAGAGTATCAAATAAACCTTTTCTCAATTTTTCAGAATTGTTCTCAACCTTTTTCCTATCAAGACTGAGACACTTTTACAGACTCAGTATTAATTTATAACTTGTTTTGGATGACCTACATATGCAACCAAAATTAAAAAAATATTTAAAACAAACAAATAAACAACCCACAAACACAATTTGTCCCATAAAAAAGGTTGCAATAACCTCTGTTCAAACATTCTTTCTTTTCACCTTCTCAACCTCCCACAAATGTTGTTGCTAGTCCATTAAAATGGTTTCCCATTTGAGACGAACCCACTCCTGCTCATATAACCTTTTTGGTTTTGGTATCAAATCTCATACTATGCTGAACATGTCCTTAAGCCATGACCATATACACGCATGAACTCTGGAAATAACGGCTCTTTCTCAAGTAACCTTGCTCTGTCAAAGAGACAGAAGTGACCATCAAATGCTAAGATGGACATTTCCAGCTAGTTTTCATTGTGGGAGCACTGCAGCGGTGGATATACCATCCAGTTCATAACCCTGTTTTTTTTTTTGTTGTACCTCTGTTGTTTCCATTTTCTCTAACTTTTAGCATTCTGGTTTGTGGCTGCAATCCACAACAGCTGTAATCCAAGGGGCTGGCTAGTGCCAAGAGATAGCTAGCCCCTGCCTTCTGGCTGGTGCTCTGCTTCCACCCCATCTCTATGCCTGCACCAGAATCACACGACCTCCTGGCAAAGCGCAGCAGAGAGCTTACATGGCCATTGGTCATTTTAGTTGCTATTTGTTGTTGTTGTTGTTGGGTTAGTGTTCAGCCATGTCATTTCCATTACTTGTGCACAACCACGTAGTCAGTGATGGCACAAGGAGGGAGGTAGCTTTTCTCACCCTTGTACTTATCTAACAGTTTCTGCCTGCCTCTAAACACCCTGAAAATTATCAAAGCAAAACAAAGAATATCTGCTCAAATTTAACTTCCCAACACAGTGCAGGAGAACTGTTTTATACTGGTGTTTTCAAATGGAGCTAAAAGTAATTAAATACTTGAAACAGTGAAAATCAGCATCTCTTTATAAGAAACATGAGAAATTTCATGGTGTAAAGAACATCCTTGCCTTCTAATGGAACATGAGTTTAAGGATAGTGAGAAGAGGATAAACCTTTCTGTTTGTATTACATGCATACCTTATTTGCATTTCTGTATAGCTTAGGGCCAGTTAAAGTCTATACAGACACAAAAGAAAAAGATGGCCCGTGCCAAGAATCTAACACATGAGAACACAGATGAATTTAGACAAATAAAGGAACAGACATAAACAGCAAGCAAACAGTATGAAATCCACATCATATGCCAATGGTCTGTCTCAGCAGCAGCAGCTAACCACTCAGGAGTTTTGAAGGCTTTGGAACAAAATAGAGTTTTAGAAGAGAAATTTGTTTTAAAAGAGGAATTTGAAAGAGAACCAAGATGTGGCTTTGCTGTGAGCATGGGAATCTTTTCCCAAGGATGAGGGAGAAGCATAAAGTTTTTTGCTTATAATATTTAACAGCTAGGATACAGGGGCTGACATCTGAGGCTGATCAGATATGGGAGCTGACTTTTGATACCAGCCTTGAGACAAGGGTTAAGGCAAAGAGAGGCTGCAAACAGCCCTAAAAGTTAACCTGAGAGATTTGATTTGTTGTGATAAAGAAAGAGGCAAAGGAGGAAGGTAAAGAGCAGTGACGTGGTCCAAGGGGCAAATGAGGAAAAAGATCTTTGCAAAAGAATAGATTCAAGCATAAGCACCAAGGGAAAAGAAAGGGACGGTGCTGCAATTTATATAAGAACCTTCTTGAGAGTGTTAGCTGCAAGGACGGTTAGGAAAGGCTGCATATTCCAGAGGCATTATACAGAAAGAATCTGAGTGTTCAAGCTAAGTATGAATATAAGAATTTAGGAAAAATATGGAAAAAAGCTATAAAACATCTTTTTTTTTCAGCCAGCACTATAAGCTCCTCTTACAACTTACAGCCTCTTTCTCTCCCTTTTCCATTAAGTCATAGTTAAATTTGAATCTGTAACTGTTGCCTTGGGACAGAGTATTGTGTTCACACAAAGAAAATTTCTTAAATAAAGTTGGTTTTTCATTCCAGTTTGAAGAATAGTTATGCATACAGCACAAGTGAGGCACAACAAACTCTAGGGAAAGTAGAACATGAGCAAATAAAAATAGCTTTTGCTGTCTGATGAGTATTTCTTTACTGCATCATCAAGGAAGAAAGAAGCTTTTACCTTTGTTTTCATTCATCACCAAAGGAAATTCCTATTTGAAAATGAGAAATTCCTTATTAGATGTTAAAGAGGCAGTAAGCAATGTTCCCCCACACAAAATAGTAGCACACGTGCACAAAGGAGAAAGGAGATGATTTTATTAACAGAATTCAGACAAAACAGCCGAGTTACCTGCTGGGCACCTGGCCACTGACAGCACAGCAGGGACAACACTGTGTGCTCCCCAGGCTTTAGCTTTCCAACCACCTCACGCTCCTTCTCACAGCTGCAAAAAAACCAGCAGCAGCAGCAGCAAGGCATGCAAAGGACTATTCTGACCCTGAAGTGCTGCATCACCCTTTGGCAGACAAAAGCAAGGACAAGAAAGCAGCAACTTACAGATATTGTTGTATGTAGTACTTCAGGTACTACCATGTCCCCCTGCAGTCACCAATTATTTCCCAGGTGAAAATGCAAAGAGGGTTTTTCAGGGGAAGTGTTAAAGTATTTAATGTGGTTTATCCACATGAAGCCACGTATAGTAAATGCATATGCTTAGAATAAAGAAAGACTTTCTCCAATGACCACATCTCCAGGGACAGAATTTCCATAGCCTTAACCCAAATCATCTTTGTCATGCAAGGGATAGTTTTTATGAAACAAGCACCAACAAAACACAGACAAAGCACTCCAGGGCCTCTGCTGCAGTTGGCATCTCAATGAAGCCAAAACCAAAGCAAAACCCAACACATAGAAAATAAATAAATAACAAGCTAGAATTCTGCTTAAAAAAAGGATAGAAATATTTTTATATTTCAAGTCCCCAGAAAAACCATATTCTCCATATTATCTGCTAAAAAGCTTGTTAAACAAATTTATAATTAAAGGAACGCTAAGTAATTTTTCACAATTGTTTTCAGACATGATAGAGTTTAAAAGGAGTTTTAAAGGCCTGTTAAGGACTCAAAAATTAATTATTCCTCCATGCTAGAATTTCCTTTTGAAAATGGATTTGAACTTTTCTCCCCATGATCTAAAAATCAAGAATTTTCAGATCTAAAAAATTGTTGCAACTTAAAGTCTCTTGAAAAGTAAAAATTAAATAGGAACAGTAAATTGGAAATGAAAAATTATTTAAAAAGCAAAAACATTGCATCTTGAAAATCTTGCAAAAGAAGACATATAGTTTATTGAAATCCCTAATTTACATTTCTAAATGAGATGTTTAAAATGAGTGTATACTTACAGGAATCTCTAATGTAAAACCCAGCTATTGATTTCACTAGATTAAAGTTAATAGAGCTTAATTTTTATGATGTTCAAACATGGACACTAACACTGGCAGCATGGTTGCCAAGACAAGATTTTCTAAACAGCTAAGCTACAATTTATGCATCCAAAAAATGAACAAAATTTTAGAAACTCCAGATGTTTTCACAGATATTCTGTGTCCAAAGTGTCCTTGTTGCGTTGATATATTCTGAAAATTGGGCAACTTTGGTTCTCAAATAGGAGATGAGGTCTTTTGACAACACAGCCTGAAGGAGATTTCTGCTGTAACATCTCTGAGGTGGAAAGATGCACGAAGGAGGAATTTGACCCTGCTATGTATAAGAAATATTGCCATCAGCTTTATTGCAAACAAACAAAACCATCACAGAAGTGATGCTTTTCATGGCATTTCCTTAAGGAAAAAATTCATGTCTTCAGTTTGAAAGCCAAGGCCAATCAAAATACAAAAGTTAACAGGAGTTCTTCAGGAAGACATACATTGACTTTATGTACCAACAATCTGTCGGAATGACATCTAGCATAATAATAAACTGTTTAAAAATAAAATGTAAGAGGTGTTGAACAGTAGGTCTTCAGGCCAAAGCCTCAGCCATGCTTGCCCTATTTCAGCAGGGAGAGTAGAACTAAACCCATCTGAAAGGCTAATCATCACAGAGTAGCAAGGTGCAGATATTGTGGACTATACTTGGAAATGCCAGTACTAAATTTAGTTAATCTCTAGAATAAATACTATGACAAGCAGCAGATCTGAAAGAGGAGAGCAACTACTTATGAACTACTTATGAACACCAGCAAGTCTGCTGCTGAAGGCAAGATGGCAGATGTCTCCAAAGTAGAAAGATTCTATGGCAGCTCATGCGCACCAGAAGAAAACAAGGGAAAGCAAGGTCAGAAGAAAGGCTTATTCCTGCTTTCTTCCTCTTCAGTTCTACACAAAGGAAACAAAAGGATGCAGCTTGCAGGATTTTAATATGAGACCAAAGCAAAGGCTAGTATGGTCCTTGCTGCAATCCATCAAGCAGGTCCACTACTGACATCCATCAAGCCAGTTGATGGTTTACTGAATGTCTACTCAATGTCAAAACTACAACTTGCTTTATTTTTTCCCCACTGACCTTTTTAAATCATTAGGACATTAAAAAAAAAAAAAGATGGTTAGACATGCAAAAAACATCACTGCAAAAACCAACTGTTTGTAACTAAAGTAATTTAATTGTATATTGCTTAAACGGGTAACAGGAGGAAAAACAATTTAGGGAGATGCCTCTTGGCTTTTACCGTACTATTTTTATTCCAGGGCTGCACAAATCCTGAATAGCTTCATCAGAATGATTTGGCATAAACATGACATTATGACTAAGTGCAAAGCAAAGCATAGTCTAGATACCAGGCCAGAACGCTATCTGCAGGCAGTACTCAAAGCAGCGTACACTCAGCATCTGGTGACCAGGTTGCAATGTTTTCTTGATACACAGTAGGAGTTATTTACTCCACTCTTTTGGTCTGTTCCTGGTAACATTACCCATCCTTCCAGTGGCCCTTTGGTGTTCTTTTGTGTTGACAAGGATGATAGTAGCGTTAACCTTTTACAAGAAGTAAAGAAATTGTCTTGCTAAGAAATGGCTTAGCTGTTTTGGTCTCCTTTTGACCTTTCTTCATGATTTATGATTTAAGACATGGTTCATGCTGTGAGGGTTGAAAAGCCTGTGCACATTCTATTCTTTTCAGCTGCACCTATTCTACTTGCTCAAATCTTCCTTTAACATGAAGTGAAATTTGAAGATTATATTTAAGTAAACTTGTAGCATGCCTGATAAGGCCTGACAGAACTTTGAAAAGGCTTGCAAAACACTATAGTTATTTCTGGAAGGGACTAATTTTTTCTTTGTAGTCATCTGTTATTATTATTTTCAGAAAGCCAAGGGCTCATGGGAAGCCTATACACATTTTCAGTACTACCAAAATTCAAAGAAAAGGAAAAAAAAAAAAAGCTTGTTACCTTGAAATAAAGAAGGAAATGTAATTAAAGACTTCAGTTACAATTGGCATTTCTGATTCTGTTGCTGTAGGAGGCCATCTTGCCAAAACTGGCAAAGCAAGACTCCCTAGAGAGAGGATCTGAACTATATTTCAGACAACTTATTAATCATTTAATCACCATCATCAAAAAAGCTCTATTTAAACTCAGTACTTAGTGATTAAATGTTACACATTAAGGGCTGAATCTTTAAAGAGAATTGGTTCAGACTCTACTTGTGCATGTGCAACTTTCTACATGCACATTTCACTTCCAGTTTTGTTGCACTGAGTGCAAGGAATGTCTTGTATGCATTCACATTTCAATATTAATGAGATGAAACACTGCAGAAGACAAGATTTCAGCCCTCTTTCTGCCCATTGGAAAACCCATTGGGTGCTTTATTTGCAAAATTACAGATCAGTTCATGTAATGTGGAACCTGACATTTATGTGCACAGAAGTCATCACGCACATCTACAGAGAATCCATTTTCAAACTTCATTTCAGGCTTTTACTAGCCAACTTTTATGTTATTACTGAAAAGACTGAAACATGATTTACATTTTCTTCTTTTGGGGGTATGACACTGACAAAGAATAAGCGACTTCTTTTTCAGAGAGTACTAGAGTCAGAATGGATAAAAGACTGAGGAAACTACTGTGCTACACAACCAGGCTTTGTAAAGAGCGAAGCTTAGATGTTACTGATACCAAGAATAAGTATGTGTGTCATGAGGTCTTGTGCCTATGTGTATCTATCTATCTATCACTCTCAGGTACTTACACACTATCACAATAGAAGCTGTGTAAGTACTTCACAACCTTTACTGTAGTTAACTTCACATCTCTGTCAACTCTCTATAATTCAGGCCAGTGAGGGAGGGAATGGTTAGGACAAAGGGAAAACACCAACAATGCAAAAATTTGAGTAGAAAGTCATGCACGGAGGACATAGTGAGGACAATGGAGAAGATGAAGAGCAGCATCCTATTAAGTCTGCAAAGTGTGATTCCCACATCATCACTGACTTGAACATCCAAGTTTATATGCAAATAACACACTGCACACAGGAGGCCGTGTTACTTCTCAAGGAAAAGTGACTTCTAAAGAGTCAGCATTGGCATTTCTGTATCCAACCTCTGCAGTTAATCCACAGTTTGACATCCAGGAGAAGAGGCTATGCTCAGTTTACAGAACAAGGTCTGAAGTGCAGCGCAATGGGGAATCTGTCCAACATCAGAGAGAAGGTCTGTAGCAAAACAGGAACTGAGTCTAGGAGCCCAGAGCCTTGGGCTGCTCCACTGCAGAGCAGCAGCTATTGCTCCTGAAAACACTGAATTGATTTACTCCAAGCTTTCTTCACTGATCTTAAGACTATAGGAGAAACTCCCTCAGCCCTCTACCTAGAGGCAGCTCAAGAAACTTCTGCAATCATGCACTTCACTTCTTCTGCATCTTTAACACACCCATTAGAAAGTTATCCATTCTGAAATGTGTCTGATTTTACCTACTTCCAGCCCCAGTCATGGTTCTCATCATACCTTTTCCAGTGAAGATTAACAAGCTGTCTGCTGTCAGATGTCTCTTTCCCAGATGTCTCTTCATAAATGAAAGACTGAATGTGAGGACCAAGTCCCAAAGCCCAAGTCATTCACAGGTTTTTTTTGAACCTTTAATTTTTCTATGCAGATCATTCTTGAAAAGCAGTACCTCTTGCTATAATCTCTGTCTAGTCTTTGACTATTTAACAATGTCCTAGTTATTGATGGGAGCAAGACATGTTGTTTTGCAACTCTGCATTGCAACAAAATTGTGTGCAGACTTCTCACATGGCCAGGACATGTTTATATGCTGGTGTCTATTAGTATTTAAGAAATTTCTCCTGCACAGTGCAATATGATGTGTTCAATGGTGACTACTTCTACAAGGAGACAGGTTGTGATTAGCAGGTCAGGATGGTTTTTACTAAAGATATATTGAAAATGGATGCAAGAAAAATTCCTACTGGAACATAATAAAATGCATTTAGACAGTATCAGTTCACAGAGCAGAAATGATGTGGCTTTTTGATATTTGAATCATGACAAAACAGGCATCTGCATAGCAAATTCTTATTTGTACTGCTTTTTGACTTTCAGCAGTTCAACTTTTATTATGAAAAACTACCTGTAGTTTTTTTTCTTGGTGGAAATGTAGTAATATAGGTTGCTTTCATTTTGGCTTAGTATTGAGTTTTGAGAGTCTAAAACAACACAACAACAAAAGATGCAACCAAAATAACAACATTTTAAAAAGCCCAAAAACCCATAAGCTTATTTCATTTTCTTTTCTGCCTATCGTTCTCCTAAATAAGCATCTACTGCTGCTAACAAATGAATCAGATGAGAAATGCAAAGCACTTGGAGTTCTCTCCCCCCAGAGAATTTGTGACAAGTAAACAACATATCACAAAAGGCTGTTGACAGCAAATGAAACAGTACCATGATCTCACATGGTAGAATTAATCACAGGGAATGGTGTACAAAATTTTACAAAGAGGGACATGGATCCCTCAAGGCTGAAAACTTCAATTCTTCAACAGGAGTTGTTAGCAGCCATTTTTATGCAGGTACTCCGTGTGATAACAAAAGGAAGTTTATGATCATGGAAAAAGAGCCAGAGAGCAATCGGTTAAAAGCCGTCAGTCCTCAATTCATCTCAGTTCCTTTCCAACTGTTTCCTCCCTTTTCTGCATCTTATCACAACTACTCTTCCATAACCAGCATGAACATTTCCATCCTAAAGAAATACACTTTGTTGCACTTTAGCTCATCACACTGGTTTCCAGTGTAACCAATATTTCATTAACTGTGCAATGTGGAATTTGAACACAAAGAGCCCAAACGTTATTATCTGGACACAAATTTCCAGGAACTTTGAGCAGATAGTGAGTTCGTGCCTATTAAACCCCTAGACTACATGTGAAATTCATCCTGGCCACAGTCTATCGTAACTTCTCTAGCTAAAACTTTGGTCGTTCTAAGGTGCACGTTAAGAGCAATAACTCCCAATTCATCTTTTCCCCAAAAGCACAAAAAAATAGCAAAAGATCAAACAAATCCTCAAAGCTTGCATGAGACAACCTTACACAGACGGTGGCAAAAACAGCTAACTATGGTCAGTGATCATATGAAAAAAAGCTTTATCCTACACTTCATTCAAAAGTCATTCTGATATTCAGGTAAAAAATAATCCCGAAAAGTCCATTAGCATTTGTTTAGAACTGGTATAGCCTAAATTATCTCCATAGTACCTTTGGGTTTAGCAGTTTAGGAAAACAGTAGCTCCTTAGGTCTTAACTGACATCTGGTGGCAAACTTGACATTTTCTGAGAAATAAGGCTTTGCAAATTTTAGAAGGTTCAAAATGAAGTGAAGGATTTGTTATGAGCTTTTCATGGTTTTTTTTTTTTTTTAGCTTTTCCTTGTTTTTTTTTTTTTTTTTTTTGGTATATACTTCCTCTTCTAATACAATTCATCCATTTTCTGGTAATTCTACGTCTAGACCTGCTCATCAGGCACAATTCTAGTTATGAAGGCTTACTGATAGTACTATGTGCACATGAATTATCATACATCAAAATAAATAGAGGAACAATTTATAATAGTAAAATTTTTAATGCAACTAACCAATTCAGCTTTCCCAATCCACTTATTCCCCAAAATCTGCAATTTTATGTGACATAGAAGGATAACTACACATCCATAGTTGATAGATTGGCCACTTTTTTTTTTTTTAATGTCTGTAACAGTATTACAGGCATGCAAATAATTTGAAGTGACTTTTTAAAGGCTAGCACAGTGTTTAAATATGCTTCAGTGTGTCAACCACCTGCCAAAACTTTAGCTGAATGAAGCAGTTCCAGATCATTGGAACTCTAATTATTATAAGCACAAGTGGCTCTTGGAACAGCAGTGAGCTCTACATGACAGTGTTGGCAAGCACTCTACAGGCAAATGAATTAAACTCCACTTGCTGATTCTGATTACTAGATCATTCACTATTTTCTGATCATTTGGTTTCACAGGAAATTAGTATCAGTGCTGAATGGCTCCAACATGATAGAAGGTGTGGGTTTTGGTTTTGCTTTGGGGTGGGGGGTGTGTTTGTGGGGTTTTTTTTTGTTTTGTTTTTTTTAAAAAAACCAAAAAGCCAACATATTCAAAGCATGTAAAGGCATAAGGCTTTCCTCCATTTATGCCCATGTGATAATGAGAAACTAAGCAGCTATATTTAGTCATGATGCAATAAGCAATTTTTATTGCGTATTCCTTGCCTATTACAAATGCAAAGTAGGACACATTAGCTGAAAACACCTTTGGTAGTTATGGTCCCCTCTCTATTAACACCATTCACACTGTGTGACAGGAAAGCAACTGTAACATAAACAGCTCATTTTTCGCCTCCCCGCTGTGATTAAATCTTTCTTCCAATGTCAGGTGTTTTCAGGCCATGATGGCATGTTGGGTCATGACTTATCTTGCCTGCTAAACAAGAGGCAATTCCCAACATACAGCAAGATGGAAGACTAGTTTCAAAGGATCCCAGGGGGAAGATAATTTAAAATTATTAATCCCAAGATATTTCCAACAATTATTTACAATTTCATTTCAGATGGCATTAGAAATTATAGTTATATATTACCCAATATATCCAAAGATTTTTCAGTTTGATGTGTTATTACAGTAAGAGATTTGTGTTCAGATTTTTAGTTATGTTTCAGAGGTCATAACTTCATTCAACAAGGATCACTACAAAATGATACAAGTTTGTATATAATGAAAAATAAATAGCAGATCAAGTTCAGGATAAGGTCCATGAAACTAGACTGTCTTCTTCCACCGCAATTAGCCAGTCAACACCGCAGAATATCTCCAGCTGGAAAGGACCCATAAGGATCATACGGTCCAATTCCCTGCTCCATGCAGGACCAATTAATGTGGAAACTTAAATCCTGTGCTTCTTTTAGCAGGCAAAGAGCATTACACTTACACAGTACTATCAGTGCTCTGTCTCGACAGCAGTCACACTGCTACAATGGAAATTGTAAATCTTACTGGAGTTTTGTTTCACTGCTAAATTAAAATGCTGCACACCAAATATTGTGTTGCTCTGCGTCTATTCTTCAAAAGACTAGTAAAGAGTTTTCCCTCTCCCCTGGAATTCTGCTGCTATTACAAACCTCTCAGTAACTTCCAGTTCTCAGACTGTGTATTGGGTTTGCAGGGCAAGGTTTTGGTAGCTGGGGGGCTACAGGGGTGGCTTCTGTGAGAAGCTGCCAGAAGCTTCCCCCATGTCCAATACAGCCAGTGCCAGCCAGCTCCAGGATGGACCCGCTGCTGGCCAAGGCCAAGCCCATCAGCGACGGTGGTAGCACCTCTGGGATAACCTATTTAAGAAGGGGGGAAAAAACCCTGCGCAACTGCAGCTGAAGAGAGGAGTGAGAATATGTGAGAGAGACAACCCAGCAGACACCAAGGTCAGTGAATAAGGATGGGGAGGAGGTGCTCCAGGCGCTGGAGCAGAGATTCCCCTGCAGCCCATGGTGAAGACCATGGTGAGGCAGGCTGTCCCCTGCAGCCCATGGAGGATAACAGTGGAGCAGACATCCACCTGCAGCCCATGGAAGACCCCACGCCGGAGCAGGTGGATGCCCAAAGGAGGCTGTGACCCTATGGGAAGCCCGTGCTGAGGAGGTTTGCTGGCAGGACTTGTGACCCCGTGGGGAACCCACGCTGGAGCAGTTTGTGAAGAACTGTAGCCCATGGGAAGGGCTCATGTTGGAGCAGTTCGTGGAGGACTGCCTCCCGTGGGAGGGACCCCATGCTGGAGCAGGGGGAGAGTGTGAGGAGTCCTCCCCCTGAGGAGGAAGGAGCAGCAGAGACAGCGTGTGATGAACTGACCACAACCCCCATTCCCCATCCCCCTGCACCACTCAGGGGTAGAGGCAGAGAAAATCAGGAGTGAAGTTAAGCCTGGGAAGAAGGGAGACGTGGGGGATGGTGTTTTTAAGATTTGGTTTTATTTCTCATTACCCTGCTCTGATTTGATTGGTAATAATTTAAGCTAATTTCCCCAAGTCGATCCTGTTTTGCCTGTGACAGTAATTGGTGAGTGATCTCTCCCTGTCCTTATCTCAACCCATAAGCCTTTCATTATATTTTCTCACCCCTGTCCAGTTGAGGAGGGGGAGTGATAGAACAGCTTTAGTGGGCATTAAGGAAATGAAATCAAGTCTATTCTTAGAATAGCTCTGTACTGCAAATTGTCAAAAATAACACCTTTTGTTGCCCAAGCCGCATTCCAGCACAATATGCAAACTACAAAGCAAGGTTTTAAGTAGCTTCTCATTTTGGGCACCAAATTTTAAAGCACAAAGATGTTATAGGGCAGACAGTAAAATTACAAAATATTTTCCTTTATATCACAGTATGATTAAATAATCAGACTAAGGGCTTAGCATTCCCCAGGAGACTTAAGTCCTATGTGCTGTGTAGTAACAAGTGATGCAGTTTTACATTCAGGCTTACAGAAAAAGCAATGCAGTATTTTATAATCCATGTGCAGGACAGACTCAAATAAAAAGCAAATGAACAGCAGAATTAGGAAGCTATCAACTTGTTCTTCCAGCTGATGCAAGGAACTGGCATTCAGACCGACTAGCAGAGCATATTTGTAGGCTACAGAGTATATGAGATTTCCTGAATTTCTCTTTGCTAAATTTTCATCTGTTTTTCCTTTCTCTTTTGTATGTTTTACTTGCTTCTTAGTATATTATCTAACACAGCTCAAACTCCATGCTAAGGATCCAACTACAGGCAAACTACAATTAGTGAAAATGCACAAACACCCTCTAATTTACAGCATCAGATGTCAAGGGGCTTTTCTTCTTATAGGAAAGCTCCAGTTTCTTGGTATGCATTTGAAAATAATTATTTTTATTTGTAAGCTACAGAGATCAATATACATTAAAGGGTACCACTAAAAAGCAGAACAGTCAGTGGAAAAACATCAAGGTATATGCACATAGCAGAAGTAAGAGAGACACCCAGGATACTACTTTGAGTACAGATGATGAAAAGTCATTCTTCCCAAATGGCTCAGGTACACTGGTCTATAGCTCACTGTACCAACAAATCCCCAGGGATGGCAGCAGGAACTGCCCAGAGAAGCTGCAAATGTTTCCCAAGCTACCTTTAACTTTGCTTGCTCAGTGGAAAGCACCACAAGCACATTGGCCCAGCCTTCTGACTGAGGCTGCTTTTTGGGTCTGCCTATCCAAAAGCCACACCGCTATGAAACACCGCTTTTGTTGCTCAGCAGGCTAGCTGACAGATAGTTGTGCCTGCTGTACAACCTCTCCTGTGACTGCAATATAGACACCGCTTTAGTCATTCCCAAGTGTTCCTCAGTTTTGAAGTAGGACAGCAGTGAGAAAAATCTCTATCCGGTTTTGAAGCAGAGAGGATGGCACAAACCACATTTCATCTGCACAAACACGCTTTATTCATGCATCTTACATTCTGTGCTTTTGTCTTCTGCGACAAAATAGTCTGACATCCATCTGGTGAAAGATAGCTGGGTACAGTTTCACTGCACTGTAATAAAGTTCCACCACACTAATCCCCCAGGAATGCAGCAATTATCTCCTACCAGACAGGTGTTAAATGCTGCCTTCCAAGAGATTATCCCATCCTCTCTCATTCCCTTCTGCCCTTGCTGTACAAGGGACAGTGGATAGAATATGCCACTATTACAATAGGTAAAGAAGAGTCATTAGCTCCTGATCCCATGACAGGGCTTCTGAGTAACGCAAGAACAAGCAAACTTCATACCAGCACAGACCTTACTTATAGCAAGATGAAAGAGACATATTTTTTCCATGGAAAGCTTTTAAAGTGTTTCACTTTTCAAGACTTGTGGTGTAATTTTCCTTGTCCTTTATTTCTCCTCCCATGTATCAAAACAGAAAAGGAGAAAAGAGGATGGAATGAACCCACATACACACAAAAAAGAAGGAAAAAGTTGCAGAAAAAATAATTTGTTTCCAATTTTATGAGATGGGTCTTCTCCTGTATAGCTGCTTAGAAGATTGACATAACCCAGGAACTTCTTTCCATTACCAGAAAATGGTAGATGCTTCAAAAAAGTGAATAAGAAAGTAAGTTGAATCATCCTTCCTGCTGTAGCATCCAAACTTTTACCAATCAGTGGTTTAAGTGTCAGTAAGCTGGAGCCTGTATTTCTTGCCAAAGCCAGGACCACTTCAAGGTAATATTTTAAATATAATTTAACTGAAGTTCCAGATTTTTTCTTTTTTAAAAAAACAAACCAAAAAACCAACTGAAGACCATAGGTCCTTTCTCTTTGCCCTCATTTTTTGTGCATTACCAGTATGTTCAGCCTCATACAAGTACTCCTCAGTCATCCATCAAACCAGGAGATTGAAAAACCTTTCTATGTGTAATATCCCATTCAGAAATCTATCACAATTACCAAATTCACACTCAGTATTCTTATGTATGCTCCCTGCAATGGGAGAGATTTGAGATATCGTTCCCTGAACTCCCCTTCCCACAGATGACCATAAGCAAACTTCTCTACAACCAACCAACCAAAACCCCACCTTTAACAGTGCTTGCTCTGTATCCTATTGCAGACCTGTGCCCTAAGGCCTGACCAGTTAGCATCGCAAGTCTGAGTTTTAGAAGAATTCCCTCATATGCTGTTTGGCCCCATCATTTTTCAGGACCAGAATATACCTGCATTCGCCTGCATTACTGATTGCACAGGAATCCACACAAAAATTCATCTACTGTTTAATGCAAGAGCAACATCATGTCTGTTATAAACATTGTGTAAAAGAAATCAATAGTAAAATCAAATGACAAAACAGCCTTCATAAAATAATATTAATTTCATGTAGTAAGTCAGCCAAAATGTCTTGTTAGCCATCAGACTGTTTTAGGAGAAAAGCAGTCCACACATCTGGAAACCTGTGTGGAAATACTGGTCTTTTTCCACAAATATATTTTGTGGATTTTTAAGACTATAACACTTAAGGAAATAGAAAAAATAAGGCAGAGATTTTCAGTGCAGGTGTCTTAGATGTACTTTTCTGTTTATATTCTCAGGCCTTTTTCTTTTCTTTGTTTTCTCTTATTTGTTTTTGTGGGGGGTTTTGGAGGGGGGTTTAAAAAGTGTCTGGGATTATATTTATTTCTGATTACTCCTAAAAGCATCTTTTTTTTTTTTTTGAGAATAAATTTGTTTTTTCAGGCACCAAAAGTTCTGTTTTTCTAGAGTGGAAAGTCGTAATTTGATATTACAATACTAACAACACAGAAACATTCACATTAAAAGACTATGTTCTATTAATTCACTGTTCAACAAAATGCCTGCGTCCTCCTTTACCACTCAGCTTCTTAAGGCCAATATGAAAGGATTGCTTATTCAGCTGTCGTTATAAGTTTTCAAACTACAAGTCTTTTCCTTAATTGAAGGCTCTTAGCTCCCTTCTTTTCACATCAGCAGTGATTTCAGTCCAATTCAGATGCTTTTGCTCATCTCCCTGGCTCATTTTCCTCTCAGCCCAAACTTCCCATCAAGCAAGAACTTAAAGGAACTTCAGGAAGAATTTATCTTGAAATGCCTTTGCTCCATTATACTTACCAATGTTAAAAAAGGAACAAGTGAAGTTGAAAAATCAAAATTCATCTCAATTAATAGACAGCACCTGCTTTAGTTTTAGTTTGTGTTTGCCACACAGTGCCAAAAAGACTATAAGAGATATGCAGCCTTCAGAGCACGGTAGAACTTCCCAGCAGTAAGACTATTAATCCCGGTCCCTCGTGGCCAAGTCTCTTAACAGAGTAGCTGTTAGTCAATCCCTAGCAGTCAAAAATGATAAAGGAAAGGATTAAGGTAGTAATCTGGAATCTGAACTTGTGTCAGAAAAAGAATCCTTGACATTAAAAAGGGCTTCATGAGAAAGAAGATACCAAAATGAATATTTGAGCGCTGCCATGTAGCCACCTGTCATTAGAGCAAGGAAAAAAAGTTAATATCAGGGCAATGGTTTGGTTCCAACAAATGTGTATTTGTAGTTTGGTTTTGGGTTTTTTTTTATTACATTACTGTTGACTTCACCTACTCTGTACAGCAGCCTGAACTGGGGAGTAAGAATGCTGATGCTGCCAATTTGCTGCTCTCTAGCTCAAGCACAATATCATATTATTACCAAACTGCTGCTTTAATGCTCAGAAAGCCTGCAGTGATCTAACAGAGAAAATAAACATATAGGGAGAGAAGAAATGGTACAAACAGAACTGATCAGTTACAAACAAAATTAAAAGCTCCGTTGGTGGATTGCTGGTAAACCCACCTTTCAATTAATTAGCATCCCTCCAAGAAGTCCCTCAGAATAAGCAAGTCTTCCCCCAGAAAACCTGCAAGAGCCAACATTATTTTCTGTTGTACAGCCCTGAGACTGTACATCTGTTGCAGGGCCTTGTGCACAGCTATGAGGGTCTCCAGATGCTCTTTTATCTTCACCCTGCCCTCTCCTCCCACACAGCAATGCAGTTCTCCACCCTCACCACACTTGCTACTTCACTTTTATTGTCCAGAAAGGCTCTCACATAAAGGAACCAATTCAGAAAGTTCCTTACCAATCCTAGCCACTCCATCCCCTTGACTGAAAACGAGACAAAAAAGAACAGTTGTCTACCCATGTCCTTCACGGCCACCACATGCAGCCTCCAAGCCACTAAGGGATACTGCTGAGGGGTTGAACCACCTGCGATCTTGACAGAGCAGGAAAACTCAATAAGGGGCAGACAATGCAGGGGTAGCTCCAGAGCATCTTTCCTGCCAACCCCAGAGGGCTATTGCAGTGGACTTTAAAGCTCCTCTGGCCCCATCACGACAAAGTTGTCTTACCCACCATCTGGACCTGTCAAAAACAGCACAGGTTATGCAGCAGCAGTTGTTCCAAGCATTAAAAATTACCACCTGAGGAAAGTTAGGGAACAGAAGACAGACAGGAGTACTGGCAGATCTACTCTATCTTTCACCTGTGCATACTGAACTGAAGTCATTGGGATTTATAGGGAAGCAAGAATAAGTTCTGGTTCAGGACTCACCAAAACGTAAAGAAAGAGAGCAGAGGAAAGATAGTTTGGGTTTATGACTCAGGAAAAAAAGGCTTCTTTGTGTTCAAAACACATCTCTCTCCTTTCCCTCCAAGGAAGCAGCTGTTTATGGGCCAGGTGCATGATAACAAGCTGTCTCCTGCAATTCTTACTCCCTTTGCACAGCCCTTACCTGCAGACTGTATCAAGACTTTTTGTGCAAGCACGATGCAAGGTAAGACTATCAAATACCCAGTTATCCCACTGTGTGTTATTTCCCCATGTGAAGTCTATGAAATATGTAAAATAAGAGCATCAGGATCATATTTGTACCCAGTTATATTTAGTAATATCTTCTTTTCTACTAGCTCAGCGTCACAATTACCTCACATACCTTACATCCTCTTCTAGTATTTATCTGCATTTCATATGCTTTCCAAACCACATCTTCCCTGGGGATGTGCATTCAATCGTAAGTGTTTACTTCTTTTTGACCAGAACCTACTTCTGAATTTGTTGTGGTTATTTTTCCTGACACTACTTGCTACTGCTGGAAGGATTCCCCACAGAAATATCCTACTCATCTCTGCTTTGCCTCCTGGTGATAGGTAGAGTCATTTTATGTCCCTTACCTACTCAAACTTTTTCCTCCTTTTTAAGAAGCCAGTTCTTGTAAATTAAAATGTCTTTCCTACAATGAAAAGAGAGGATTGAATTATCAGCAATTTCACCCCCCTGCCCCTGGTGCCTGGACCTTCTGTCACCATGAGCACAACATTAAGAAGGACACTGAAATACTCCTTTTTTACTTGCAGCTTTCATCTTTTAGTGATCTGGAATAAATAAATAATAGTTTTCATGAGAAAAAGATGAGCATGTCCAAGAGCTTGGACTGGGGGAAAGGACTGAAGCAAGGGAGTAGAGCTGACCTTTAAGATGAGACCTGTGGCCGTGCAAGGCACAATCGCACTAAATTCTCAGATGCTCAACAAAAGATAGTGCATGGTACATAAGACCCCATGAACACGTGAACTTTTTGGTCAGGTGAAGGGGACTGGACAATGCCATGAGACTTGGAAAATCTCTTTCTTTGGAGAAACAGCAGACTAAAGAAAGGACAAATATATACCAATGAGGTATGTACAACCAAATGAGGTTGTATTCACAGTAAAACTAAAGTTCTGCAATTCTTCATGTTTTCTTAAAATTCAGATATTTCAGGTAACTACAAAGATGACTCAGTGTATGGTTTTCTGTAAAGACTAAAAAAGTTAAAACTGGAGGAATTTGACTATTACCTGATATTTTCACCAAAATACATGAAGCCATTCATACTTGTTAGACTTTCAGAAACACCTCAGCTTTGGTCATATCGTTTCCCAAAATTTTCCTTACAACCATAGCAGCAAGGGATTTACTGCTATTTTTAGCAACAAACCAAAACTCTATAACTCCCAAGACATCAATGTGTTTTTTCAAGTGAAACTGAACCAGTGGCCAAATATTGATTGAGACCAAATTCTTTTTAAACAAAGATTCTTTCTCTGCTTCCCTCACTCACAACTTTAGTGCCTCATTTTAGGATAAACTAAAGCCACAGCTTTGGGTTTCCACCTTTACCAGCCTGGTGTGGCACTTGCCAAATCCATCCTTGCCACCACTACGACTGAGCCTTTGATGGGAAACTTTGAACTTCTGACATTTATCCTTAACTGCTCTAGGACACATAATTAAATACATCGACTGGGTTTTTACTTCATTAGAAAATGCTGGAAAGCACTGATCCTATAAGCAAGTAAGACATTTTTGCGGGTAGCTGGAGGAAAATCAATACAAACTGTTAGAGGGCAGTCAGAGAAAAAGTCTGCTATGCAGAATTACAAAGTCAATAGACATACTGCCATGTCCAGCTATAACCCTTTTCTTCAGATCCTCTGCTGTTTGTGAATTTGAGGTGTGCTGCTTCTCCCCTGCTCCCCTCCTGCATAGCTTCATCTGCATCAGCTCTTCTGTCACCTCCAAAAATTACCTATTGCCTCTCAATTGCCCAGCAACATGTGTATTCTATTCTTTTTCTCCAATACAATGTCAAACAAAAAAAGTTCAGAGGCTTCATTTTTATGCAAGTAGCACAATAACAGCTTCTCAGAATGCTTATTACTGTATGGATTTTTCTCTCCAAGCCAGAAACTACCCCTACAGCAAGGCAATATACTCTTTTCCTTGCCAGTGGCTTCTGTGACCTGAGCTAGCACTTCGCACACATTATTAATGCTCATACTGAGATTCACTGTCCAACCCACTAGCATCCAGATTTTGTTGTGCCTATTCCCACTGAAGTAAGAAAACCAAGTGGTCAGGGACAAGCAATTTTGGTTGGACTGCTTGTGGGGAAACGCGCACTGACTGTAACATAGTGACAGCAACAGACAACAATGTGGACAGTGAAGTGACCACAAATGATCCAGAAAAAGCCTCTGGGTACTTAGGAAGAGGAAATAGCATCTGAATAATGGGACAGCATATGGTCTTCTCTCTCACCTTATGGATTAGTCACATTTGTTAGAGCATTTAATCTTTCCCCTGCTCTAAAGGTCTGCCCTGCTAATGAAAGATAGTGCAGCACGAGATGCCACTGCTGCTCAGCAAGATGAAATCACATGCACAGCACCTTTGGTCCTGTCAGAGGCTTTTCCTTCACCACAGAAAGCAGGGGCAGAGGAACATTTAACCATCAACAATATATGCATACAGCTACATGCTACCATGCACATCAGTTGGCGTCAGCACACATTTGTTTTTATTACATTTGGATTTAGTGGAACATTTTTCTTGAGCTTCCCATCTACAGTTTAAATAAACATACTGCTCAAGGTTAACCGCTGATCACTTCCCAAGAGGTACGCCTTTGGTAGGCATTTTGGAGCACTGGACATACTATTCACAGCTAGTGTTTCAGCAACAGAACTTAAAATTTAAGTGGCACCATTAAAATAACATCACACAAAACAATAGCAACTTCTCCTTTTGACAGAAGCACATGTAATTTTATTATCAAAAGTAGCCTCAGTCTGCTTAGAAGCAAAAAGCTCACAGGCCTTTGATCACAGCTTTACTCAATTTGTCCATAATTTCAGCATGATTATATTAGGAATGGCTGGTATTAAACTATTTTGAGGAAAACCAGTTGGGGGGGTGGCGGGAAGAAGAGGGTGAAGGGTGAGAAGATCCTTTCAGAAACTGTGGTGTATATTCTGTGAATACAGACTCTTATGCAGGATCAAGGAGAAACTGCAGAAATAAGGCATTAAGTTGAAGCAATGACTTATTCAAAGATGAGTAGAAGTAACATGATGCTCTGTGTGTGCCATATGCACAGCATATTAAGAGGGATTTTCAACACTGGTATTCCTATTAAAGACTTCAAACATCCATGACAAGAACTTTTCACAAATCCTGTACTGTGGATGAAATCCTGGCCTCAGCAAAAGGAAAGCTTTGCATTTGTCCTCAGCTGATCAAGGATTGCATGCAGCCAGCTTATAATAGAGAAATCCTTCTTTATAAGTCACTTAAATTTCTTTGTCAGACCTTTAGAGCTTTTAACAACCTGTATAACTTTGAAGTGCAGTTGAAGAATTAACTTTGCTGCAACTTGCTTTACTGTACAAGTTGAATCAAGATCATCCCTACAGTTTTGCAATCCTTGGAGCAGCGAGTATCAACCATTTAATTCAACGAGATTTGGAAACAAACAGCTATTCAGAATGACCGTAGGCCAACTACAGTCACTCAGTATTTGACAGATGCAAGTGGAAGTATACAGCGAGGTCCGTTATTTGAACTGCAGAGAAATTACTATGTCATTCAATAGACAGTAATGGGCATTAAACACAAGTACTAAGATCTGCCAAGAATAAATACATATATATGTGTGTGCACGCGCATGTGTGTGTATGCACATCCACACATATGTATGTAGGGGCTGTCCTCTCTCTAGTAATTCTTTAATATTAATACCTTTAACAGGAAATACAGGTAGTAAGGAAGCCTGAAACAGGATAAGAAAAAACCTTCATATATTCCCAGATGTCATTTTAACAACTGATATATTACAATTGCATGCACTTTTTAACTGCAAGTAAAATAGCCATTACACTTGTAACATTTTATGTGCAATGTTATTGGAGAGAAAACTGTGTTGACAATATATATTTGAAAAATTGTTGCTCTTATTCACAATTCATGAATGCAGCCTTCCTGCAATATATCAAATCTATAGCCAGGCTTCCATCACATTGCCTTTTAGGCAACAGCTAAACTGATAGGCTGTCGTTTATAGAACAGAAAACCAAAAAATACCTTACAGGGCAAGGGGTGGAGGGTGGGGGC
>WEKW01026070.1:565-24166 GCA_013389905.1 Sula dactylatra | reverse complement strand
CTGGAACATGGGCACCCGCGGGGCACCTCACAGCCATGAATTACTTGTCGTAAATGAAACAGGCACCAGAGGCATTGCAGAAGTTTCCTATGGTCTGGCAAGTGCAATAAAGAGTATCTGTAATGATATGGTTTTGGGTTTTTTTCCCAGCAAAATCGTCAAATTTCATCTGTTCTTTCTTCCAGACAAAGGTGCAAATGGATATGAAATCTAAAACTACATTATAGTAATTTAGGGTAAGTATCAAAATTCTATCATTATTCTAAAACATAAGCCTGTACGCCAAAAAATTTCAGCATCTTTCCAACTCATCTCACATCTCTCCATTTCTTTGTAGTGACAAATGTACATATTTCACCCTCAGGGTCTCAATTCTGTACTATCAAATTTAAGAGTTGTGGCATTGAAGAAGTCAGCCAGGCATTGATCTCTGCCCATTAGTCCTCCTTTGTAAAGTTGAGGCCATATTTAGCTCTTCTCTTCCTCGCCGTGGTTATCTAACTGCAAGCTCTGCAGATAATAATTGTCCCTGATGGATGCCTGCTGTGGTGGAGACCTGCTGTTACTCAGGGCCTCTAATTCGCAGTTCTTTTAGAAATCATCATTATTCGGATAAGAGAAACCCAAACCAGTAACATATAAGCACATAATGTATGAATAGAAAAAACATACCATAAATCAAAAGCCCCAAGATGCACAGAAATGAGAAGTTAAGGGGAAGTCCTGCTTCATTTTGGTCCCACTGTGTACACCACCACAACCTGGGTGCAGCTCACATTTGTGGGGGTGTGAGACAGCATGAGGACTTCAACCAGAAAAGGCTTCAGCTCCATATTTCCTCATCTCCTGCCCCTTTCTTGTTTCAGTGAGGTGCTGGAAGCACTCCCAATGCCAGTGCAGTGCCTTGGCTCTGGGACACGCAGCGTGGGGAGCTGGGAAGATCCATGCCGCTGTGTGAGAAAGGCAAATGGAGGTCAGGCTATGACAAGCGAGCAGAAAACAATGGCTCATGGGGAGCTAAAACCGCCTCCCACATGCAGCCCATGTGGCTGCAACATGTGGTTTTACCAGATGTGTACCATGTGCAGTGCAGAGTCTGGGGCCCATGGCAGAAACACAGCTGTGCACAGCACAATCCTCCTCCATCCCACCAGAACTGCAGCTGGTCCGGAATTCATTTCTCCTCCCAGCAGATCTGACCACCAGATCACCAGCACCTCTTAAGACAAGGTAGTGCCCTGCACAGGCTTCTGGCTGACATTTAACAGACTTGGAAGAAAAGAGGCTATGAAAGGCCATATCGAGTGCATACGGACTGACCCCCCAAAAGACATCAATTGGTCTTTCTTGAATACACCCCAGTCCCTGCAGCTTGCAGCTCTCCTGTGGGCTTGGTTTGCTTCCTGGGAAAAACCATTTGAGTCTTCTACACCCATCCATAAAACAGGTGCAATAAAACATTCTGCCTTTAGTGTGTACTTTCAGATATTCCGTTAAAGCGCATTTTGAGAGCATCCAGTACCTGCAGTGGAGAGAACAATCCCCAGCTCTTGCGACCTCTGGGAGCACATTTTTCATGTAGCCACATAATAATCTCCGGAGTTTGGGTTTGTGGTATTCCTCCTCCACTCCAAAATATGCTCACTGTGGGCTGTTCACATGCAGAGATCACTTTCTCTGGGGTTTGGCTTTATTAACAGGTTCTCACAAAGCACATGTATTTTTCTTTTCTTTGAGGCTCATCTCGTTCTTCCAGAGATCCCCTCATCTCTATGCTCTTCCATCCCTGTGGGTAATTTCTCTTTTTCCAGGCTGAACAGTCCCAGCTCTCTCAGCCTCTCCTTGTAAAACAGATTCTCCAATCCCATGATCATCTTCAAGGCCCTTCACTGGACTTACTCTAGGAATTCCATGTCTTCCCTTTATTGGAGAGCCCAACACTCCAGATGCAACTCACCAGTGCCAAGCAGAGGGGAAGGAGGACTTCCCTTGACCTGTTGGCAACTCTTTTTCCAATGCAGGATACTGCGGCGCCACGCTGCTGGCTCGTATTCTGCTTGTCCACTGAGACCCCCAGGTCCTCTTCAGCCAAGCTGCTTTCAGCTGGGTGGCCCCCAGTCTGTACTGGTGCAGGGGCTTATTCCTCCCCTGCTGCAGGACATTGCACTTCCCTTTGCTGAGGTCCATGATGTTCCATCTCCAGTCCATTTCCCCAGCCTGTCAAGGTCCCTCTGCAAATTTGCTGAGGGTGCTCTCTGCTCCATCATTGAGGTCATTAATGAAAAGGTTAAGTGGTACTGGCCCCAGAAGAACAGTGTATTTTGGGAGGTTTGGAGGAAATTCAGTGCTCTGTACAGCCATTTAGAGAAAGTTCCAAAGATTTTCTGAGTATTTTAAGAGCGTTTTAGAGCTATTCCATGCTGTTGACAGCATATGAGAGAAGTTTTACAGTAGCTTGAAGTGGTTTAGAGCTGCTTAGAACGGTTTTGTAGGAGTTACAGATTGGTCTAGAAGGGTTTTAGAGCTGCTTAGAGCTCTTCAGAGGAATTTTAGAGTGGTGTAGAGGAATTTGGAGTTGTACAGTAGAGATTTAGAAGCATTTTATATGTATTTAGAGAAACATTAGTGCTGCTTATAGCAACATACAAAAGCTTTAGATCAGTTTAGAGGTGCTCTGAAGATTTTAGAAGAGGTTTAGAAAAGGTAAAGGAGTTTACAGTTGTTTAGCATGCTTTACAGGAGTTTCGGCACACTTTACAGGACTTTAGAGCTGCTTAGAACTGTTTATAGGGGCTTTAGAGGAGTTAGATCAATTTAGAGCGGTGTGGAGCTGCTTAGTGCTGTTCAGAGCAGTTTTAGAGGACTTCAGAGAAGTTTTAGCACTGTTTGTCTAAACAGGAGTTTCAGAACTGCAGAAAGGAGTTCTAGAGCAATTGCAAGGAGATTGAGAGGATTCTGAGATCTCTTTTGAAACGTTTTACTGCTGCTTAAAGCACTGTGGAGAAATTTTAGATATTATTGTTGTTTAGAGGATTTTCAGAGAGGAGAGGTGGAGGTTTTAGAGGAATTTATAGCTTCTTACTGTTGTTTATAGCTGACTAGAAGAGTTTTAGAGCTGTTTAGATGTGTTTAGAGCAGTGTGGTGCATTTTAGAGGTATTCTGGAGCTGTTTAAAGAAGTCCAGACTAGTTTAGCAGCACCCTAGAGTGCTTTAGAATCAGTTAAATATTTTTAAAAGGTGTAATTTAGGGAGTGTAATAATAGCTCTTTAAAAGCTCATCAGAGGTGTTCTGTAGCTGTCTGGGGGTATTTTAGAGGGGTTTAGAGCACCTGAGAGCATCTTCAAGGAGTTTTAGAGGTCCTTAGAGGAGTTTAAGAGGCCTAAAGGAAATTCAGGGATCTTCAGATCAATATAGAGGAGTTCTAGATAAGATCAGATTAATCTGAAAGCTACTTAGAGGAGGTTTAGAAAGAAGTTTGCACAGTTTAGAGGACCCTAGTACTCTTTAAATGGATATTACAGCTCCTCAGAACTGCTTAGTGTGCTTTTGAGGAGTTTTGGAGGAATTGGGAGGTTTTTTTTAGATCTTTAGAGCTGTTTATAATAAGTTTAAAGGCATTCTAAAGGTGGTAATAAATCGTTAGAGATGTTTAGAACCATTTAGTGACAGTTTAGAGCTGATCAGAAGAGTTTCAGAGTGGTTCAGAGACCACCTAGACTTGTATAAATTACATCTGTTTTGAGGCAACTGCCTCATTGCAGCAATACAGAGGTCCTTACAGCTCTTCAGAGCTAATTAGACGACTTTTAGAGCAATTTAGAAGAGGTATGCAGTGGTTTAGAACTGCCTAGAGGGGATTAAAATCTTACAGTAGTTTAGAGACATTTTGAGAAATTTTAGAGTTCCCCCAGCCCATCACCTACCCAGCTCAGTGCTGGTTCAGGGTTGGGACTGTCTTCCCCCACCCTTCCAAGCCATGATCGCTGTTTCTGACTCCCTTCACTGCCTCTGTCCCTCTCCCCCAGTCCTTGGGTGAGGGTTTTGTGTTTCAGGGCAGTCTTTGCTTACCTTTGGAAGGAATGCAATTGAGAAAATGATGGTAAAGATTCTAAGATTCTCTGATATTTACACTGATAATGTCCTGGGTAATTACCAGATGGAAAAAGAACTGTGCTTTAGCCAAAACCAATGCACAAGTTATTCCACAGAGGTTTGAAGGACAGCATAGGTCCAGTTCAGCAGTACTACATCATACAGGGGATAATTACTGTCTTCATTCCTCCTACAGTCATCAGCAAATGAATACCTGCACATCCTCTTACACTACTCTCCTGAGTGCTAGCATACCACATGTAATCAGCAGTCCCAATGATGTGTAACTGAGTGCAGTCATAAGGATAGGAGAAAGAAGAAATGAGTTTACTGTCACCATTTAAAATATTTCCTCTCCTTTATACTCATTTCAAGTGCATGTTTAATGCCAAATATATCCTTCCAATGAGGAGAAACAAAACCACTCAGGAAGGCTTAAATGGCTGTGGGAATTTATATTCAGGAGAATCTGAATACATGAACTCGCATTCAGGTTCCAAAATCTGCATTGTAAATTTTGGGCAAGGCAGAAGAAGGGTTTAGGCTGTCTGCAGCTGCAGCATGCTGTGCAGTGACCGGAAGAGTATGTTCCACTTAGCACTGAAATAGGCAGTAAAGCGTCAGCAGTGCCAAAGCTCAGAGGATAGTAAGGACGCCAGTGAAAACAGCAACAAAAATCAGTTGCTATTTTTCCAAAAGTATAGGAAAAAAAAATACGGTTTTATAGACTTAAGCAACTTTTCTATAAGAAAAAGAAATGAACATGAATGTCAAAAGCTTATTTAAATAACTCCATAGGGTAATTTCAAATAGGGAAGTTATAAACACTTTTATGTTGCCATGTGCCAACATAATGGATTCACATATCTATTAAGAACTCCATTATTCACATAACTGATTTGCTGAGGTAGGTAGGTTAACTACTAAGGCCAGAGGCTCTGCAAGTGTCCTCCAGACTTTTTTGTTGTTGCAGTGTTAACACTTCCAAAATTTTCTACGCTGACTACAATTTACTACCCCTGTCCTTTACTTCTGCTTTCCCCAAAACACACTCCTCTCTACCTATACACAGCTTTGACATCTGGATTTTCCCATTTCTCAAGCTACCATGTTCTGATTGGGCATAATTAAACTCTAGTTTTGCTTCTGTTTCTCTCTGCAGTAAATAAATGTACCCAGATAAAATTTTCTTTCAAAGACAGACCCAAGTCAGTTTTCAGAACAAATACGGAGTATCCAGGCCTAAATGATGGCAGAAATTAAAAAAGACAATATCGGTGAAAGTGTTCAAATTCTGTTAAATGCCATCTTGGCTGGCTGGTATTCAGAAGTCCATCATCTGAGAAGCTGACATGATGTCATTATATGCAGAGCATTGACCTCATTTTCTCTGCTTTAAATCTAAAGGTGCAAAAATTAAAAGAAATACTGACCTCTCAGATTTTAAATTTGAGTTTTAAACTTTTAAGTTGGACATCAGTTCTGCCTAGAAGCTTGCCAGTTTAACTCCTAGAATTCAGCATAGCCTGGAAGATTTTCCTAAAAGGATTTTCTTAACTGTCCTAACACAGACATTCGGACTGGTGTGTCTGCTGCATAAAAGATGTGTAACATGCCAAGATATTAATTTTTCAGATGTTAAGATGCTTAACTGTTTAATCTTCCCATTAGAAATTCACTAATAGAAGCTAGCATATATTCAAATGTAAGGCTTTAGAACTAGAAAGAACTATCATGGTAGGCTGGATCCATTAGTGAGCTGAAGTGACCACTGGCAATGGAGAGAGTTTGAGGGACTTTTGCATTAAAGTACGATGCACCTCTAAACACAAACAACAGTGCCATCTGCTGCAAAATGCAGCATTGGCTCATCTTGAGAAAGGAGACAAAGAGAGACCACGTTCCTAAAAAGTCCAGCTGTGGAGGCCTTACTTGCATAATCTAAATAACTAAAATGCCCACTGTAACCCCACACCCACTACCAAAATCCCCACTGTTAGAAGATGAGAGAAGTTCTGATGTGATCTGTACTCATGCAACTAAGGTCAGGAAGCAGCTTAGGAGACAAGCCCTCAGCTAGGATAACCGACAGAGTTGTGCTTAGGAGTTTAGTTGGATCAACAGGCCAGGGAAAGAACACTTTCCTGCAGCCATGCATCAGTAATGCCTACACGCTGACATTCCCGATAAGATTGCAAGAGCTTTGTAATGGATTCCTCATTCTGCTTCACATCACACAATATGTACCACAGTGGTCCTCAGTTTTTATTGCTGAAGAGCTATCACAGTGGAGACACCCCTAGCAAGAAACTCACCATTTTTTCAGTTATCTTTTCATGTCTTTTAGGAGAAAGTGGAAAATATTATTATTTTAGGAGAGCATTTTCTCCAACATTTCTCTAAGATACTAGTCCTTATGCTCTGGGCCTGTTTCCGTTATCTCTGGACATGTTTTCCAGTTCCTGGGCCTCCATAGGGAAACCCGGGGCACTTTAGGGCAATTTCTGCATACCTGGGTCTGTTTCAGACCCCTTGGAGCTGTTCTCATTGTCTGATAGCAAGCCTTCAGCAGAGTCAGGAGCTTATCCCGGCCCTGGGCAGAGGAGTTGCCAGGTGGTCTCACCTCATGCAGCATACAGACTGGAGAAAGCTGAGGAGGAGAGGGAGGGAGGGGAGGAAGGAGGGGTCCAAAGCAGGTGAAGAAAAGGAAAAGATCACCTTAAAAGTCTAAGAAGGTGGAGCAAAGAAAGGAAGTGCAGAGCCACTGCATTCCTACCCACAAAGATAGGGCAGAGGTATCTGGCTGAGGGACCGCTGGAAGATGCAGACAGAAAACTGCTGGGGCTGATACTGAGCTCCTACCTTCTTCTGGAGAGCCTGTCTAGCAGGTGAGATGTAAGAGACCTTGGGCTGCCACTGTGGTTGCTAACTACTTCTTTTCTTTGCATTGCTTGAGAGCATTTTTTGTGGTATGGATTGTTGGTGACTTCAAATACTGGACTTTTCTATTGATAAGAAACAATCAGTAAATGCCTGTTCTTGTTAAGGCTGTTTTTTGAGACCTGTCTGAGTTATGTTCTCAGATGATCAATGCCTGGATCCTTCCTCTTCCGAGTTGTATTTGCAAAGAAGGGGTATTCTCTCTCACCTTAGGCTATAGCTTAAGTCATTGTCAGAAACCATTTAAAAAGGCAAAAATAGCAATACAATAGATTTGTGTCACGGCTTTTTTCTAGCAAACACTGTTACCTATGTGACCTTAATCCTGTTTTCCTGAATGAGATGTTCTTATCTTGAGGATAAAAATTCACCTTGTTTCATGGTGGTTTTTTTTTTTCTGAGAAGAATCTGTCAATAGCAGAATGTGGATGAGTTGGTAGGGGAAGCTGCATTTACTTCCTCTCCTTCAGCACTGAGAGAGGACTGCAGGTTTTCTGTGGATTTAGTTAAGTATTAATGCTGGCTAAAGAAGTTTACTGAGACAATTGCTTGTGGGGTTCAATGGATAGCTAGATCCCTAAACAGATCCATATTAAAAATAACTCTTATTTTGGAAAGAAGCCAAATGAATAAAGCAGTATATAAACCTGAGAAAGCTTCCAGTCTCTCTCTGGGCTCTATGGACAGAAAAGAGTAAGGTTTAGGAAGGTTTTTCATGGCAGCTGAAAGGAAGGATTAATTTAGGATTAATTCTCCAAACCTTGAATGATTCCAAAATGTGACCTTTGGCAGAGAAATCTTGGAAAATGCCAAGTCAGGAGTGCTCTGGAGTGGTGTTGGGTGTAGGGAGCTATTTATTTGGTCAAGAGCAGTCAGTTCCATGCAATCTCTGGTGAAGTGAGCAAGGAGTCACTCATTTAGCAAGATTTTAGGTAATGCGGTCTCTGAGTCAGCTATTCAAAGTAGCAGGGAGATGCATGTTTCATGTGTCATTTGTAACAAATCAGCTGGAATCAAGCAAAAAGCAGATGGACAAAAATCCACACATGCATTTCCAGAAAGCAAATTATTTTCGGCTGAAGGCCAATCCAATGGTAACAAATTGGTGTGCTGACATAAAATCTGTAGGTTAGAGCATGAGGTCTAAATACCATCTCATTAGAGTTATGGCAGAGGTTTAATTTCCACAATTTGCAAGGGATAATATGGAACCTCCTTGGAACAGGGTTATGATGTACTATAGTACGTTCAACTGCTTCTTTCCAAGACGGTACGCTTACACTTCTTCATTTTCCTTGCTGGAAGTGAGAATAAGATATAAAATGGAATTTGCTAGGCGGCTTTCTCTTTCTTTAGAGCAAGGAGATAAGAGGCTTCTTTTGGGAGATGAATTTGCAGAAAACCACAGTTCATCTAACAACATATAAAGAAACTTTTGCTGCCCTGGACTATTATTTACAGTAACTACAGTAACATCACATGCTCAACTTCTTTGATGTGAAGTAAGGGCTTCTGCATCATCTGATAAGTGTGTGTTTCCAAAAGCAAATGTCATTTATACATGAAGAGTCTCAGTTCTTTTAGCTCAAAATCATTATCAAACGCAAGGCTAACTGATGCTCCGACGGGCTTAGGCAGAAATGCATAACTGCCTGGAGTGTTTGGGTTGAGACCACTTGTTAGAACATGTGAGTGGCGAGGCTGGAGACACATACATCCCTCTCTGGCCCTCACATGCAATTTTTTCATGTTACGCTACAGACTTGTCAGTTACAAGAACATAATTCAAAGTTATCATTAACCATACTGTAACAAAATCTTTTTTCCCTGGGTTTCTCCAATCCTGACACACTTAGGTTGGTGGAAAAGATTAATCTTTTTTGTGCAAGCAGTCTGTGCTTGCCTCTACGGATATAGGCAACTTACAACATACTTGCATGAATTTGACAGTAGCTATTGTAACGTTGCCACAGAGCTTTTCTGCTTTACAGCATGTTGCTTAAGGTCTTGTCTGGGCTTATTATAGATAGGGTCCTATAGAGAGGAAAAATGGAAATCACAAGGGATCATGTCACAGGCCTGTCCTTATACTTATTCAAGAGAAGCTGCTAGCCTGAGCAACCACTACTTAAGTACGAGTTCATTACGGTGTTCTGCCCAGAAGTACCTGCTGAAAATAGTAAAATGAAGCTACAAACTGCCTGCTTTTATGTGCTTGTGCCCCCATCTCTGCTCCTTGAGTTTAAGGCAACAGGACAGAAAAACATTGCTTTGTCAGCTATTCTAGAAAATACCAGCCAAGTCCCAGACATACATATATATATATATATATATGACATTAAACAGAGGTGTCAGGCTACCTTTGAGACTTAATCACTGCCTGTTTAATTAGTACATTTGGGGCTCCTCTGTGGGCAGCAACTCTTTGCATTAGAGGTATAGTTTACATGGAGAGGTTGGTATTTATATAAGCAGTATGAGCCTTTATTACTGCCCGTTTTTGTTCTTCCCCACACAGTAGAGATAGCCAGGCAAACCAGCAGTATATGTACACTGTTGAACTTCCCCGTCATGTGTTCTGCAAAGTACTGGGACCTCAAGGTGCTAAAACAGTTCTTTCACGTTATTTTCCCATGTAAAGGGCAAGGGGTACAGAGTTAGCTACTCAGATTTTTCACCTCTTTGGAGGTACCAGTGAGGCTGTGTGCCAGCTTCCATCATAATCCCTTCCCCATCTCCCTAATTATATACAGTTTGGGTATATATATAGTTATGTACAGTATACATGTCCTCATGCCTGCCCTTCTGTCTCTTCCAACTGTTGACATGTTCTAACTATATGTGAAAAACAAGAGTGTTAGAAAACAACCTCTCGGGAAAACAATAATGATTGTTCTCCAACCTTGGGCTACTCCACCAGGAACAGTTAGCTCTTTGTCATGGACAGAAACATCAGCTGGACACATACAAACTGACTGGGGATTTGTTCTGGGCCTCTCTGCTTCAGAAACAAAACAAGAATTCACAGGGGTCTTGTGTTTATCTACAAATTGCCCCCCTTTCAAGGCAATACTTCTCTGTGCTCATGATTGGGTTAGATTTGCTGAGATTTGCCAAACTGCCGTGGCTGGGTGTAGTCTTTTACAAGGCCTTCTCTACCCCAGAGAAAATAATTACCCGTCCACACTTGACAGGAATGTTAGGGTGACAGAGTAATGTAACAGCTAACCTTAGACAAGCACATGCCTTTGCATTCCTGTAGCTCCTGAGCAAAGATCATGAAGTAGCAGCTTCTGCTTCTCCAAAATGCCCTGCTGATTTCCAAGCAGAACACAAGTGAAATTTTACTCTGTAAAATAAAGTTTATTTTAAAAGAAAGTTTACTCTGTAAAATAAAAGTACAAAGCATGCAGAGAACTGGTTCTGCATTTCAGGCCTTAGCATGTTCTAATAGGCTCCATTAGTAAACCACTCTTTACACCACCCCACTTCTGTGGCTTTAGAGAGCTTTGTGGCTTTAGAGATAAGTTTGCAATTGCTATTTGGCATGGTTTTGGGGTTTTTTATTCCCCCTTTTGGAATAGGAGGGTATCACACAGCATCCTGATTAAGTTCTCTGCAAGCAAAGTGTGCTTCCTGTTAAAAGTCATTCCCAGCTATTAATTTCAAATGTCCCAGACAGCTTAGCTGAATTTGGCTGCAAGGAATTTGCACAAACCATGACAAACATGAGCCATGTTCTCAGAACTCAAACTGTGGAGTTTAATCTGCCCTGTTGTGTGGTACCTAAATATATCTGGAGCTGCAGCTGGTTAAATGAAGAGTCCAGCTTCACTTTGTATATTATAAGCAGGACAAAATTTCACAATAGCTTTGTATAACCCCTTTGTGCAGATATCCAAGGGCTAAGGGGGCTGATTAATCTCAAATACCACTCAAAACAGACAGCCATTATAGAACACTGTCTGTCTTTCATAACATGCCAGGAGAGATCTTGTGAGGATGCAGCCAGATTTCTACCTACCATTTTACCCCAGGGGTAAAAAGGAAAAGCTGTCATTCTATACCATTGCTCTCATGTAACCTGAGTCTGGGGGAGAATGTTATTTATGTGAAATTCTTTCTCCCAAGAGCACAAAACCTGCCACTGACCCCCGACATAAGTTGGCACAAAGCCATGGAAACCAGGGTAAGTTACACAAGAGTGCAGAACTCTTTAGGGAGCCAGATCACACACTGGACCCAATGTTGCCTCGTGGGCAGTACGTGGGGCTTCTGGCATTTGCGTGGGAGCTCTGCAATGAGACCCAGAGGAGAGCAAGGCTACAACCTTCTGGTTTTCATAACAGCGTCTCCCTCCAGTAGGGCTGAGGCATGGGCGGAGTTTGATGAAACTAAAACACTGACACGCAGCATCTTGTGAGTATGTGCAGCCTCGGAAGGATAGACTTCAATAGCTAGGAAGTCTAAGGACGGCTTAAAACGTAAGTATGGCTATTTTCTCCACTTTCTTAATAGAATTAGCAGCTTGTGGAATGGCATGTTCTGGCTACGCTTCATCACTGCATCAGAATAACCTGTGAAGATGCCTGCCATGCTTTCTGTCCCTTTGTCCCATGTGTTAACAGCCGCAGAAAAAGCCTAGGCAACCTACAGTAACATTTATATGAACAGATGGAAATCTCAAAGCAAAGCTTTCCTGTAGATCTAAAAATTAATTCAACTGTAAATATTTGGAGGATTCTTCTGTCTTTCCCCCGTCCCCACCAAAAGCATTGTTTTACATAATTTGAAAATATTTCATACATGCAGCCATCGACGACAGTGCTGGTCACAAAGTTACAGAAGACAGAGCTGTGAGAGATCTAATCAGCAGTTAAGAAAAGGGGTGTTGGGGAGGGGTTGGAACTGGCAAGTACAGAGACAAGCCAGCTAGTACAGCAGCTACTACAACAGCACGTGTTGAAACGGAGGAACATTTACTTCTCTGCTTTCTAGCATACCCAGGGAGCACATGAAGAGGAGAAAGAAATGTTTTCTATCAAGTGGTAGCAAGGAGAAATAGAAAGTCAAGTAACAGCAAAGCAGCAGCATCTTTGCCTTTGAAATGGCAATGGATAAAATAAATCACTATGAGAAGTTTCAGTATAATTGCTCACATTTGCTTCTAATAAAATGATTGGATTCTTGCTTTATTGTTATGCTTTGATGATTTGTAAGTACTGTTGACAATAAGTGTATTAGAGTAGAACTGTCCAGCTTGGGACTGTGCAGCAGTCCCTGGCGACCTGTCATTCTGGTAAAGCCTGCTGAAGATGTTGTATCTCCAGGCTGAGACAGGGAGGGGGACAGCCTGGTTTTAACTGCCAGCATCAGTTTAACTGCCAATATCAATGCACCTTTAATACTAAAAGCCCATGAAAAATGTAGAGTGACACGTGACAGAGCAGTGGCTTCTTGTTGTGTGGGCAGCTATTAACAGTTGAGGAGGCTGAGAAATGAAAAATAACCTCAAAGTTTGTTGTTACCCAAGAAACATCCAATCAAGTTATACTCTGAGAGGACAATGTCGTATGATCTAAGAATCAAGATAATCACTGAATGAACTACATGTTGACTTTGCAACATGAAGTGCAAAGGACATCAAAATGTAATAGAGACTTTCTTAGGATGCAGGTTATGCCCTATGATCTGCCTCATATAGACAAAAATCATAAAAGGTTCCTAAAATCTCAAGACTTTTAACCAGATGTGATTCTTTCAATAGTGATTTTGATTATTTTTGCTTGCTTTATTTTGGGACAGTGAGAGGAAGTTGAGTGTTTTCAGGTTTTTGGCTTTTTCCTTCCGTGTGAAGGCTACCTAGGAAAGTAGCTACATATTCTTAAATACAAATCTCATCTACCCACAGGAGTCTGGGGCTAGACGCCTTTAAGGAAGGCATCTGCTATTACAAGGCCCAAAAAAGTTATGGACACAGTAACAGTAGCCATCAACACCAATACCTTTTCATCCAGAAGCAAATTGGCTGAACTCAAGTCCTTTTTACTTACGGATTTCCACACAACTGCCACTTGCAGAATCTCAACCTTCTGTTTTGCAGCCAGGAAATGCCTTCACTTAGTGGAGACGTGAAGGCAGCTTATCCTGGAAGACCAGTACTCCCACATCAGCTGAGAGGTAGCTCCTTGGTCTTGGTTCTCTGTTGGTTCCTTCAAGGGCTTAAAGGATTTCAGCCCTTGTTGAATCATTGGGGATAAGCAGTGGAATCCAAGCCTTTCACAATTTCAGGGACAACTGCATTTTAGAAAGCATCAGTCTCTTGCCTGAACTTTTCCAGTCACTTGTCAGCATAGCAAGTGTTACTGAAAGGCTGGAGACCAGAGACTGAGGAAAAGGTCTTTGACATTAGGCAGAAAAGCCCTAGAGCTTTCTTCTTCCCCATGTATACTACTTGATTGCAAAGAGGCAAATGAACTGTGTATGCCTTTCAGCTCCGGCAAGATGATCAAATCCTTCAAGCAAACATTTCTGTCCCTGGATCTGCAGTCCCCACGGTGGAGCTCAGCAGAGACAATGGTAATCACTAAAGGCCAGGGGAACACAACTCTCTGCAGTCAGGGTGCCGCAGGGCTAACGTAGATTCCGGATTCTGTCTGATGAGCTTGGAGGAGCTGGGAAGTGTTTCTATAGTCACTGTTAACACCAAATTGCAAAGGGGAAGAGGAACACCTACTTAGAAGCTCTGAGGAGCTCAGCCTAAGGCAGAACAGCATGGTTTCACAAGGGAGGCATCAAATCATTTGATGTCAGGGGTATGCCTAGAGACCACAGAAGACACTCCACAGTGTTATCTGATTGCAATGATACTTACATGATGTTTTGGAAAGAGTAGCTATTAACTTATGTCATCTATAGTATTCATCTCATGGTTAATGTGATTTTTGCTACCTTTCAGGCAAACGATTATGAACTGCGTCAGTATGAGCCAGCAAAGTGGGTTAGCACAGTCATTAGGGGAGAGACCCAGAAGGAAGCAATGCGCCAGGGCTTCCAGAAGCTGTTCCACTACATCCAAGGGAAGAATGAGAAAGGTAAAATATGTTTCAAATTGTAAGAAGTACAGATGGGAGGCAAAGCTGAATAGTCTAAGACAGTAGATGAGCTGCAGGACAAAGCAGGTTTACCTTCCTGGTCTGACACCCTTATGACTCCTATTAGGCCATTATACCTGTGAAGCTTCTTTGGTTTCTGCTTTGAGGTTAAGCCTTCACAACTCTTTACAGCAGCATTCAGGCACTGCCTTTGCTTGCAGCTTAAAAGACTTTTTTCCCCCTTCTCCTCTAGAAATGAAAATTGATATGACTGTGCCAGTGACATGCATGATAAAATCTGGCTGCACAGACTTCAAGATCTGTTTCTTTGTGCCATATGAACATCAGGACTCTCCCCCACAGCCCACCGACTCCGATGTGTTTATTGAAGAACGGAAAGCGGCAGCCATCTTTGTTCGGTAAGCAGCCCCAGCACAGCTGACTAATGAAGGCAGCTACTGAAAAGAGTCTGGACTACTCTCTCACAGCTGATTTTTAAACTGTGGATATATCCTGCTGTTCAGAGCCTTAATTTCCAAATACTCAAGTTCCGTCAATCTTTCTTATGCTTGGGTGTCCTACTAAGAACAGAGACATAACCAAGTTTTGAAACATTTATTTTTCAGCACTCTTGAATATTGCATTGAATGGGTTTTATAGAAGGGCAGCCTACAGCATCCTCCTCTCTTGGGCACACACCATGCTACTGTACAGAACACCTAAATCACTCTTCCAGCCTCCCACAAAACCCACAGTTCTTTATTACAGGAAAAGCACCCAAAGCTACATCTGCCCTCTCTGCATGTATTAAGGCCACAGGCAACAATCTGTGTCAGCTAACACTCTCAGAATTGCAAGCAACTTAAGAGTATTCTTTAAATCCTTTGAAAGTAGTATACATAGCCATATACTTCCTGACACGTAGTTCTTAATAGCTTACCTAGCAACTACAAACAGGCTTTGCAAGCCTGAAGTTTCCTTCCATGAAAATAAAAATCAGGGGCTTGAACTCTTTAAAAAAAAAAGAAAACAAACAACTCCCTTTTCACTTCTACCAGGTCCTTCGGTGGATTTGCCTCCCCAGAGACATATGCTGAGGAAGCTAAAGTCTTAGCCAGAATCTTAAGGAACAGAGGCCAACCATTCCATGAAGACTTCTTCTATACTGCAGGCTATGACAGTCCCTTCAAGCTCTTCAACAGGCACAATGAAGTGTGGTATTTTAAGAAGTAATATGGTTGGGGGGAATATTAAGAGGCTACTAATCAGCACTGGATGAAAACAGACCTCATTAATGGCTTTTGCTTTAGTGCAGAAGAAATTTAATTTGCAGATGGACACAGGATCACATCTAATTCATTTTCTCTACAATGAAACACTGTTCTGGCTAAAAAAACTTCAGTTTTCTACAAGATCTAATTTAAATTCAAGTAGATTATACCAGCTGGAGTGGGAGTGAGATGACAAACCTATTTCCCTTATTGAAAGGTTCCAGGGAACCTAATATATTCCTGCAGAACAGTTTGGATGTCTAGTTTTACTTCTCATTAGAAGTGCCTCAGCAATAGCTCAGGTGTTACAGAAAATGAGTTCATAGAGCTGACTTTTCCCATAATGGTATCATTCCTGACACAACAGAAAGATGGGGAAGTTAAATTAATTTTTCAGAGAAGAAACCTACCGCCAACAAGCTTTGGGAAACAGCAATACCTTAGCAGGCCCTAGTGACTTAGAAGCAGTTAACTTTTTAAATAGTATTATCGAAATCCCCCCATCTCTGTGCTCAACATTTTTTTTTCCTCATGGAAGCTGGACACTGTCTTGCTCCATCCAGACTAATCCCAGCAACCAGATTAGATTAGGAGTCCAATGAAAAGGGTTAAGTGTCCAAGCTGTATGCTTATTCTGTGCACATCATCTACGCCTGAACATGTAACAACCAGGCTTACTGGTGGCCTGTAAATTTAGGAGCAAATACTTAAGTAGTAGTGTTTAGCTCTCACCTACAAAACACTAATTACTACTTCAATTATTTAGCTTTGTCCAAACCTGGTCAGGTCAACTGCAGTCTGTACACTAGCAATAAAGTTCAAAGCCACTTGCAGGACCTAGCATTTGAACTGCTTTAACCCCTGCTCTAAAATCAAGCATTTGAAGCTTTTATAAAGCAGCCTAGAGCTGTTTTACAGCAAGCTGTTCAAGCCAGAAAGCAGTTCACAACAACAGGTAGAGTTCACAAACAGTACCAGTGTGGTAAAAAACACCCTTGGCTTTTTTATTGCTGTTCATGGAAGTGTACTCCGTTATTGTGCAATCTTCCACCTGTTAAGACAGACATAAGAGCCATTATAAGGCACCAAACGAGCACAAGAAGCTTGCTAGGAACAACTCAGACCTTAGATTTTCATCTCCATTCAGAGAGAGAGTTCAAGGCTAAGGTTATCATCATTTGTTCCAGCAAATAAATTTCATTATTACTAGAGTTACACTGACCTTCTTGGTTTTTCGTACAGTAGTTTCAAAGTTGCCTCCTCACCTAAAGCAAGAAAACACAATCAACACATGCAGTAGCACAACTGCTGAAAAAACTTCACAGCAGATTTGTAACCTCAGAGAAAAATGGAACGGAAATTGAAATATCACAGTAATTCATTTGGCAGAATCAGATTTCATCAGTGGCTACAAATATCCCCAGAAGTTTTTAAACAGAATTCATTGGCTGTGTGGTCTTACCCAATGAGATTGCAGACAGCATGGTCCTTTCCTGAGAAAGAGAAGTTGTTTCAGAATAGCAGACATCACTATATGCAAGTCTAATTATTTATCTATGAAATTCTGTTCACCAAACTAATTTTACCTACAAAGAGGCTGCATTTCAGCCAGTAGCTTACAAGAACTTCAATTGCAACACTCAAATAGGATATACAAAGCTTACAAATCCTAAATGAACTGGAAATACAGAATTACTAACATTGGAATAACCAGGGGGAAAAGTACAAAGCTACCACTTGCTTTGTGATACAGTCTCTCCCCAACAGAAAGTTGTATTCACTGAGTTTTGATAGCTAAAATACAAGTGCCATAGAAATCATCTTGAAAACCTATCCTTAAAAGTGTGAGAACCAGTCTCTTGGAGGAAACAAGTTTGTACAGCAATCATCTAGAACTTGATCCTAAATTTGTGTACAGCCAACATAACAAAGATTAGCAAAAATACTGAGTAGTGACAACCACCACATATAGGTTTGGTGTTGTCTCTTTTTAATTCTAGAGTGCAGAGTTACACTGTCAGTTCACAGAATAGCCAGATACATCAGGTATGCATTATGACCAGAGTTGTGTTTGCTGCTGTGCATTCTGCTGTACAACATTATCAACACTGTATTGGCTAAGTGGTCTCCACTGATTCAGCTCCTTTACAATTTCCACTGTGTGAAGACATCCAGCAATAAAACCCCAGTTTTTAGAGTCATTGAGGCCAGATCTTCTGTTCATACAAACAAGAGAGAACTCTACATAGTTTACCCTTGACTACAGTTCAGGAAATGTCAAGGTATCTGCTCAGAAAGAATCCTTCCTTTTCAAGTCAAAAATCAGAACCACACAGAAGTCCATTCTTGCTTCAAGCACATCATGTTTATTGCCACAGCAGCCAAGTGTGGAAGAATCAGAATACAATAAAGGAAGACAAATCCGATTTATTATAGGACTAATTTTAGGCACCACTACCTAGGTATTTAGCACAAAGGCAATATTCCAGTAATTATCAAACTCCATGTACTCTACACTTACCTCAGACATAAGTTAGTCTTGTTTCTCACAGAAACTCTCCACAAGCTTCACTCTGTAACAAGTGAAATTTTATTAACACTCTCCTTGGCAGTACTTCAAGAGTTATGTTTCAACGTGGGTACTGTTTCAGTGCAAGAGTCCTCCTCAGCCTCTTTCAGAGAGATTCCCATTGCTTAGAATTAATCATCACAAACAGTACACACTTAGAGAAGCTTAATGTTTTGTTACTTTTGTTTCTCCTTAGGAGGACCTGACCTCAGCATTTCAGACCCTAACCCCAACCGCGTCTTTATCCACATCACATAAAAGCTCTAACCTAGCCATTGAGACAAATAATTTACCACATTGCTTCAACTACTGAAGATCATGAGTGTTACTCCCTGCAAAAGCCTACTATTTAATTTAACCAGCAAAAAGTTAAAGTAGTAAATAATTGTACTGGCTTTGGTCAGCACAAGCTCTGCACTGCCAGGTTACCGCACATTTTTTCTGATCAACTAGAAACTCAAGTAGTCCACAGCAGTTACATAGTTCAACTGGTCCATACTATTTCTTTTCAGTTACAGAAAGCAGCTAACATTTTCAAGTAGTAAGAAAAAAATCTTATGGCAAAGGAGAAGCAAGAAGCTTAGGAAGAAACATCTGTCACAAAATATGCAGCAGTTCTCCCATTCTCAGATCTAGGATACACACGTAAGAAAACAAAATGTCAGTCCAACCTGACCTTCCTCGAGTCTCATTAAAACTTTCAGAAACTCCTTCATCCATTGCTGTTACAATTATCACCAAGTCTTATCCCTGTCTTTGGTCACAAAGTATAAGATTCAGCCCCTAGCACCTTGGTTAAGTGAATCCGGAAGGCTGCAGGTAACCTGTGATCCATTGGTAGAGGTAGGAAAAATGCTCAAGGAAACTCCTGCTTAACATTGCAGCTTCACTGCAATTAGAGGCCAGCATCTAGTAACTCCCCCATCGCCCATCACATAGTTCTGACCCATCATATGCATTTGCTGGCAACTTACTTTTGCTGGTAGTGCTGCCAACTACACCGCTTCCCAGCTCCACCACACCAGCCCTGGAATAAAGCAAAGCATCAGGACAGTGCACAAGCAAGCGCACGAGGACAAAATCTAGTCAGGTGCCTGAAGTCAGATAGAGCTAATTGCAGACCTCCATGATTGAAGTCAAGGTAGTCACATCATCACGCAGGCAGCTCACATTGTCAGTCACTGCACGTCTATCTGCTTTAGGCTAAGGCTGCTATGGGGAAGAGGGCAAATACGCAAATAGTGCTATCAGGGCGACTTCATGAGCTCACAGGCACACAGTGAGGAGTTTAGCACAAACCAGCCTGTCAAGGCTGGGCCTGATCCAGCAGTCCTCCCCCTTAAGCATCCTCCTGTTTTGGCCAGGACACAAGCAGCAGCCGACACCAGCACCTTGCACCTCCCCCCCAGCTTGCATGCAGTTAAATACTTCACCTCTAGGCATTTTTTTATGCTAACACTTGCAAAGTTAAAAACAAGTACTTACATTGCAATAAGAAACAATTTGGAAGCCTGCAAATGAGAACCTGCAATTAGATAGGGTCCAGCAAAAAGTTTTAGCGTAAGGACAGTTCCAGTAAAATACTGTATCAGCGTTTAGTCAAGTTTTATCCTCATCGGGATCAGAGACCTGATTCAACATCATCTACAGCAGACTGCAACACTCCCATGCCCTTCCACATGGGGGAAGCACAAAGCCATCTCCAAGCACCCTCCCCCAACACCCCTGAGAATGCTGAAATCACAGAAAGGAGCAAACCTCTGGATTGCAGAGATCAGTGACATGAACTCTGTCCCAACATCTACGTTGGCCTAAGCCAGGAAAAGCATTTCAGATACTAAATTCGTAGCACTGCCACATTTACTGTTTAGTCTCAACAGGCCCATTCTAGAAATCTTTTACACCGCAAAACAATTACTTAATGCTTTTATTGTGAGGCATAGGGGCTAACTAGTACCTTTGCTTCAGATTTTCAAGAAACAAAATGGATCTGCAGACCCTCTTATCTCCAAAAGCAAACTGCCAAGCTCAGCTGCAGCACAGCCAAATGCAGCACCCAGCTAAAAAATGTTTTTTCAATTACCTTCAGTCAGGAAGGCCTTGTCTTCACCAACATCAGTAACAAGTGAAATAGCTTCTCACACTGGAGGCACAGATATCCTCTGTCTAGGGCAGCCTGCAAAGCAATGAAACACTTATAGAACCTGGAGCACTACTAACTAGCACCAGATTAGTAAAGATTGTTACCGATTCAGCAAACTTATTCTGCTGTATTTGTGCTTAATTTCACAAGCACAGCCTAATCTATCCTTCTATTCATCCTACTAAATTTTTAATGTTTAGCCCATTTACTGATCTTCTGAGACAAATTTTCAAAACACATTCAGGGAGCAAAGGAAGTAGTGCTTCACCCTCAGCTTTCCACATGAATTGTCTGTCAAACTTAGCCTACGGTACCAGAGGCTGCATCAGACAGGAGCGAAAGACAGTAACAGTGTGATCACCACAGGTCATCTGCTGAACTATGCTGTCATCACACACAGCCTCTTCACACATCAAGGATATAGATCTAGTTTTTACGGATGCAGGCAATACAAGATTTACCTTGCACAGCTTGTAGCTTCACCTCCCAGTTCCTGCAACAAAAGAAGAAAAAAAAAATCAGATTCCCTCAGCCTTCCTGGCCAAGCCTAGACCTCCTAGTGAGAGGTCACAAGAGCTAGATACATCAGATAGGAGCGAAAGACAAAACTGTTCGTCACAGGACATTCTGCTGAACTATGCCATCATCACTGTATCTGCTTTGGAACAGTACCAAGCAACTGCCTCTCGTGACAGCTTTGAAAAAATTGAAGTTCTCCAAATAAAGCACAAAGAAACATTCAAGAGTTTTTGAATACTAGCAACGTTTCAAATATTTCTGCACATCAGTGGAAATTAATCCCAAAGTACCCCCCTCCCATTTTACACATCCCACCCTTTTCCACTGCAGTGTTTCAGTGGCTCCATGGGAGAAACCCCTACCCAGGCCACACATTTCTCACCAGGTCATGTTTCTTCTGCAAGTCTTCCAAGTGTACGATTCAAACCCTGGAAGGAAAAAAGGCTTATGAACAGTATATTCAGAAATCAAAACATCAAGGGGAATTCTAAGTTGTTGTGCCTCAGAGGGAAGTTATGGTGGTAGAAGTGCTCATCATGCTCTTGGTCAAGAGTAGCAAATAAATGTCATCATTGTGGCACCAGAGGAAAAACTGAGCTCAGGGAATGAAGTCTGCCTACTGATGTTATTAGAACAAAAGATACTGTCTAGACACACACTTAAGCACCATTTTATGCTCAATTTTCAAGAAGCATTTTTTACCTTATGAAGCAGCATCAAGTCTTCATATTCAGTGGCAGATCTGGAAGAGACAGAAGAGTTTCACACACTTGTAGAACTAGAAGGAGTACCTCTGGCAGGGACACTAAGCACAGAAAAAAGCCTCAGCACAGAGTTTTCAGAAATCACTTCTGTCCACTACTCTTATACTGAAACCATCATAGGCTCCGATTTAGTTATCAACCCTGATCATTGCAGGTTCTTTGTGAAATATGCATCAGGCACTTTTCTCCAAACAACAAACTGTTTGTTGCTGTGGATAGGGGAACAGCAGTAATGAAGGACAAAAAGGCATCGAGGGTACTACTGTAGCCTGGTACAGGATGATCAGTGGTTCAGAAATAGGGGCATCACATCCACTTTCCAGTACAAAGACAGACATGACTTTTCCCAGTAGAAAAGTGAGGCCTGCCTGAAGAGACACCACAACCAATTACTGGATTGCAAACGTTGATCCTATAATTTTCTGAGATACAGGAGTACTCCAGGGTATTGCTCTAGCTGTACCCACACATTAGTTCTCAATTTAAGCTCTGTATTGCAGAAGTGGCACCCACCTGTTTCAAAGCCACAAAAGAGGGAAGAGCATAGCTGATGCATCTTAAAACTGAAAACAAGAGAGTATCCGTTAGTTTTTCTTCTTTTAAGAATGAAGATGTTATGTTCACACATTCTCTTTTGAAAAATGCAAGTAAAACTCAAAACAATACTCTGAGCCCTACAGCAAGGCTCTCCCTGAAGCGATCTACACTTCAGCTCTTTTGAGAGTCAAGGCCACAAAAATCATTGCCAGCCCGTATTATTAAGCAGGACAGAACCGCTAAACTGAATTTTCCACAGCTTCAATTCTATTGTATAAGCACCAGGTCAGTCCTGCAGCCATTAACTTAGTTTGGCTGCCCAGAACAGACTGCACAGTGGACATCACAGCCATGCCAAATACAGCACTACACACTATTCCATGCCCAGCTCAGATATGTTGGTATTCATCACCCTCTCAGATGTCCCTACCAACATAGTTTTCATCATGTGCAGGCACATGGAAGCCCAAGTGAGTTATCATACTACTTTGTCGACACGGGGCCTTTAATTGTAACACTTAAAGCTCCCAGAGCACACGATACTGGTAAGGCCGTCTCATTTACCAATGAGCTATTCTGCAGGGAACAATCTCCACCTTCCCGCCGACGAAAGGGCTCTCCCCAGCCTGGAATCTGCTCCTGAGCATTAATTTACTGAGGAGCAGGCAACCGTTAACCCTAACACAGCACTTATATTTTGCACACAAAACACTTTCCATTTACCGGGGAAAACTACCCCCCGAAAAGCCTAGCGCAGTGAAAAAAGAGAAGCCTAAAGCTAACCTCTGCAGCTGCCACACACCACCTCGCCATCTTCCAGTGTCACCGAAATCGGGAAGAAACCTCGTAACACCAATGTAGTGTTAAAAGGCAGGCATTCTTTATTCAGCGCGCGGGAACACGGGGGATATCTCCTCCTCAAGCGTGTTCCCCCTTACATTAATATTCGCCAGCTTTTATACACTGTTTCTGTCATATGCATATTACCTTTACAGTGATTGGTGTAAAACTTTCTCGCTTTGCTTTTAAAGGTATAAACTAAGAAAAATTCAATGCGCAAACTCAGTGAGGGGTGGTCGCACTTTGGAGGCGGGTAGCTTTGGGGATGAAGGTGTGTTTTGGTATTATATTGAGATTTTAATGAGCAAAAGTTCATTCTCGGGCACAATTTTGCAATTGTGCTGTGCTGGCCAGGGCACGGTTCCATAGCTTTATCTCGTCCTTGGACCTACAGTGAATTTCAAGAGAGTTATGGAGCCTTCACTCCACTCCCTCATCCAGTTGGTTTTATCTCGTCCCTGGACCCACAGTGAATTTCAAAGGAGTTGTGGAGCCTTCGCTCCACTCCCTCATCCAGTTATCTCTTTTCTATGGTTACAAGTTTCACAGCACACAATATTCTATTATCCTGTCTGTGTAATTCTCTACCACTTAGGTTACACCAGGAGTGTCTCCCGTGGGATGACGGATGGGATGGCAGCTCTCCCGGCTTCCAGGCGAGCCCCCGCAATGCGGACTAAGCCCCTCTTCTCACCCCGCACCCCCGAGCTGCTCCCCACCGACACCGAGCGCAGGTGGCGGGGCGGCGCCCCGCTGCGCTCACCCCCTCAAGGCCGAGGCCCCACGCGGCCGCCATCTCTGTGGGGCCCGCGCTGGCCTCCCCTCCCCCC
>WEKW01026067.1:24712-40826 GCA_013389905.1 Sula dactylatra | reverse complement strand
AGTAAAGAATAGTTCATTCCATGAGAAATAGACAATGTGTGTGCATTACTACAATGCATGTCCAGAAATGAATTAATGATGATAAAGGAAGAAAAAAAAAAAAAAAGAGAAGAGTTTTAGGGATCTAGCAAGACTTTAAAGAATGGAAATATCAAATACAGTAACACAGTAATTATGCAATGTACTTGCCTCAAGTCAGTAGCGTGTTTTATTAGACCAGAATAGACAATGACAACTTCACAAAGTAATAGCCAGTCATCAATCCATTAATTAAACACCTCAGTGCCAGGAAAATTATTCCTTTTTATCCACTTTCACCCAACATGCAACCAGAGTCCTAGGGCAAAGCAGGTGAAAAAGAACAACAAAAATCATTTAGCATGTAGGTGGTTTATTCCTAAGAATTCAAACATTTATTTTGCTAGGACAATGAAGAACACACTACCTACTTGAATAAGATTTTTTTAAAAATATTCAGTCACACAAAAGAGTACAAGACAGGTACCTTGAAAAATAAATTCACAAATGTAAGCTCAAAATACATTGTGACATTGTTATAGCAAACATGGGTTTGCTTTCTTGCTTGGAGAAATTAATGGGAAATATTTACGGTGGTGTCTCTTCAGAATAAAAGATACAGTTAAGAGCCAATGCTATACCTCATGACAGTCTGTTCCAGTTCTCAAATACTTTTAAGGAATTGACTCCAACCTCTGAAAGATAAGTAGGAAAGAGCTAATGGAAGCCATGAAACAGATCAACCTCATATTAATTATACCATTTGTTCTTTTAATAGTGAAATTGGTGTAAGTTCTTTACTAGAATTACCTTATTTGTATGATCTGAACAGTGGGCACAAAGCAAATAAGCACTTTTATTGTAGTTTATTTAGCCTCAGAAAAAAGAATTCAAAAGCTAAAATTAACTTCTCTTTAATAATATTGTGTGTTGTTTCTCTGAAGCTGACAGAGATATTAGAGACATTATTTAAAGTTCAAAAAGTTTTTATTAGCTACAAAAAGGACAATGTGCTCCTGAAACATTAAGAATAAAATAATACATGATTTACATCACAAGAGTTTTACTTAATGTTATTATAAACAGTAAAGGAGGTGATAAGAGAAGAGTAGGCATGGATAGATTCTCCATATGCTGTTTTTTCATCCTCTGATGTAGCATTATCATAAGAATAATAATAGCATAAATTGTCTGCCAAGATGAATTAATACGTAGAGAGCCAATTTAATAAAAGCTTCCAGTGGCTCAAGAATTAAATTGTAAAAAGGAATTTGTTCTACTTAAAAGTAAATTTATGAGTAACACCATTAACTGCAATGCAATGGATTATTAACTTTAATGGTGTGGGTGGAAAAAAACCTACCCATTGCAAAAAGAAAAAGATCATTTGAAGCAGTAAGACTTGTTATATATTTGAAATTTTTGTGGAAGAAGAGTTAGGTACTATAGACATGTCCTGTAGTAGCCATACCAATGGTTCAAGGCGGTGTCTTAATTTTTTAGGGAAGGTTACTCTTTTGTTATATGTGTGGTTGATTTTCTGGTTATTGAAGGCTACAAATGGTAGGTCAATAAAAACAATACCTGTATAATCTGTCTGTCTTCTAAGAGGACTTAATGATGAACCTAGAAATGTTCATTTTAGCTTGACATGATTTGATAAACTGTTTATATCACCAGTGTCCATTAATTTATCATCATATTATTATTAGTGCTTTTGTTTATATTTGTGTTATGTTTTGTTATCATTAATTCATTAAAATATAGGTGTAATCAGAGGATGCTGAGCAAATACAGAACAAAGTAAGATTAAATCATTTAAATCAAATAAACCTAGCAACCGAAAATATCTGAAGAACACTACATTTGTGTGAGCTGCTTTCTTTTGGGCTGTGCAGATCTATGTGGTATACCATGCAGGGCTGCAGGTAAATGTCACAATATAACAATGTCTGAAAGATTTCAATATTTACCCAATAAATCAATAAAATCATGAAGTACATGACTAAACATTTCTTAAATGTTTGTTTGCTATGTTTCTAGGAGCTATAATATCAATGGATGGAATTGCTTTTTAAGCAAATTAGTGTTTTCATCAATAACATTTTTTGAAGGCTGGTTTAGGTTTTCATCAGCAAGACCTGTCAGCCCTTTACCTGGGCTGTCCTTCAGCTAGTTATGGAAGCAGACAAAAACTCACATAGGGAATATCCATTGCAGCTCTCTGTGCTCAGGGAAGTGTAAGACTATTGATAGCTTGGTACCTCAAAGACATGACCTTATCTATCTAACTGTGAATAACCAATGAAGTCTTCTAGTGATACAGTAAGGAGAACATACTGCAACACATAAGTAGATCTAAAACACTGTGTGCAACTCTATTGATAAGTTACAGGTGACATTTTTACTGTGTTCTCATCATCCTACAAATGGTGAAGTGAAAACAAGTTTTTTTGCAATATGTCTAAGTAAACTATTCTGGTGTGTCCTGATCTCAGCTGGATAGAATTTATTTTCTTCATAGTAGCTAGTATGGGGCTATGTTTTCGATTTGTGCTGAAAACAGTGTTGATAATGCAGATATGTTTTAGTTGTTGCTAAGTAGTTCTTACAATGGTCAAGGACTTTTTCAGCTTCCCATGCTCTGCCAGGTGCACAAGAAGCTGGGAGAGGACACAGCCGTGACAGCTGACCCAAACTGACCAAAGGGATATTCCATACCATATGACATCATGCTCAGTGTATAAAGCTGGGGGAAAAAGAAGAGGGGGGGACACACACGTTTGGAGTTACAGTGTTTGTCTTCCCAAGTAACTGTTATGGGTGATGGAGCCCTGCTTTCCTGGAGATGGCTGAACACCTGCCTGCCGATGGAAAGGAGTGAATGAATTCCTTGTTTTGCCTTGCTTGCACATGCAGCTTTTGCTTTACCTATTAAACTGTCTCTATCTCAACCCACGAGTTTTCTCACTGTTACCCTTCTTATTGTCTCCCCCATCCCACCAGGAAGGGAGCAAGCAGGCAGCTGTGTGGTGCTTAGTTGTCGGCTGGGGTTAAACCATGACATGGTGTTTGAACTAATTAAATTCTCTGTGTTTTCTTTTCTCTTAATTTCTCTCAGGAGTAATAGAGCATTGTATCATTGTTTTTATACAACTACATTTTTATTACACCTAGGACATTATGTGTTTTTTCACCACGTATAATTACTATTCATGTAATAGCTTTATAGGCTTGGATATTTGTATTTTTATTTTTTATCAAGAGTACACACTAACTCCTCAATAAGGCTGTAGAATTTATCTGCCATAAAATTAAAGACATTTGATATGTGCTAATTTTCAAGTTCATTGAACTGATATGATCAGGCTGTGTTTCATGGAAAATGCTTTCATACCATTGAAAAAAACAAAGGTCAGTACTGATTTTAAAAGGTATTGCACTGCCTTCCTCATCATGAAAGTATAAGATTACAATCTTTGTGAACAAATGAATATAAGCATAGCTTTCTCTGGTACTGTTCAGGGATATAACATCACTGGTTTACTAGATGATCAGATATAAGCTTCTAGTTTATATAAGTGTGTTTAAATCTAGTGAAACAAGTGAAGTGGAAGATGGTTGCTTTCCAGAGAAGTCTTCTGTGGAAAGCAATGATAAAAGTCAACTCTCCTTTTATCTTTTATTAACAGTGGCAAATGCTAGGCTTTTTATTTTAAGGAGTTAAATCACAGGAAGCTATTAATATTTTCTTGGAAATGTTATCTTGTTATTATTCTGTGCAGGCAAGGTACAATGCTTTCAAGATCACTGGATTTATCAGCTCTACGTACTGGTTCTTGAAGTTCAATACCATGTTACAGAAAAAGAATCAAGTGTGTACTGCAAAGTCTTACACTTTGGCACATAAGTGTGTCTATGTTTAAGTATGTATTTATTTTAGAGTCAGACTATGGAAGGATGTGGAATGTATTACACATCAAATGACGGCTCAGTTTCACTATTGTTGCCTCCAACAATGAGAACAGCAACAGAGTTGCACTGATATTTATCCACCTTTAGCAATTCTCTTACTTTCATGGATTTGCTTTTCAGTAGATTTTTTTCAGCTAAAAAGGATATAATTGTAAAATCATTACTTCCTCAGAGATTTGCTCTTTGCTTCTCCTCCAAAGATTTTTTTTTTTACCCATGCATAAAGCATTCTTCTACCCTGTCCATTACTCTCTGTGTTTTCCCTGCAGAAAAATCATATCATTTTCATCTGTTGTGGGATCTGTCTGTGAAAGTTCTAATGCCAGAAATCTCAACATGTAGGTGCAGTATAATTCCTCTTCCAGAGTGTTGAAGTGCTGAGCTTGGTACTAGCATGTGCTTAGCCTCATATTTTATGAGGATTTTAAGGTTCTGGTAGGGATGGACTACATTGTCCCTAAGGACTGTGCAAAATGGAAGTGTACTATGGGAAACAGAATGAGTGACGGATTGTGATAATCAAGATTTACCTGCCTCACACAATTTGATTTGGAGAAAAGTTTCTTACACATGATCACATGTAGGTTTTATATTTGCACTTTGAATGAAGAAATGTAACTGAAATTCTGTGTAACATTACTGTGACAGGCATGATTTGGTGCAATGCATGCTGTCTCTAACCCCAATGGGCATTTAGAAAGTTCAGATAATCATGTGAAGTAATAAAGCAAGTGCATTGTCATGTTGCATAGACCTACTAATATCATGTCAATCAACAAGGCCAAGCTCTGTTTTACAAAATTTTACAAAACAGGAAAACATTTTGTTGTTTTCTGATTTTTAAGCTTAATTATCCATAACCCTTCTCTCACTCTCTAAAAAGACAGTGAGGCTCTAACGTACTGATGACTCTGATTACATAGGCAACAGTTTTTAATGAAAACACCTAACGTCTCAGGACTGGATAAAATTTTGACAGATTGTGACAAGTGGGGAAACTAGCAGGAGGTAGAAAATGAAAAAAATATGACATTGGAGCATTATATTGATGATGCAGAAAGCTAGTATGCTTTGAAATTTTCTATCTCAATATTTAGGTATCCCACTGGAAAGTCACGTTATTATTCTGCATTTCAGTTAATACAGCATAGTAAACATTAACTGAATTGGTGGAGGATGATTTATACTCAAGGACATTCCACAGTGTCAATTGATTTTAGTTTCTTTGGAAAAAGAGCTCAAAATCATGGAGCTTGGATAGACTTTTGAGGAATGAAATATGACCCTCTGAATAATTTTACCTTTTTAGGAAAACAATTGTGCTCAAAAAACGCCTTTTCAAAAACTGTGTTTAGGGCAAATAAAAGCAAAAAAATAAAAGCGTTAATTTCTTTCTTGTGGTTCTCAGGGCAGATATTTAACAGTATGTATGGAGGTCTGTACACAGTTCATGTATTAGAACAAGATGATCTTCTGAGACCTAAGAAAGAAGAAGAGGCCACGGTTAGCACACCTTTAATCTTAACAGGAATTTCAGTAGGTAGAGGTAAGAGAAAACTGCAGCTCAGAGACAGATCCTTTTCTTCAGAAGTGATGTGACTGAACAATCACAGCCAACACTTGAATGAAACTCCTTTAGGCAGAAAGATGAAGCTATGCAAGAAGCACTAATGCTTCTTAATTACACTTCTGCAAAGGCTATCCCGTAGAAACAGATTGCAGAATAGTACAGAGTGCACCTGCTACCTGGAAATATTTCAGCTTTCTTTATATGGGGCAGTGCCAGTGTTCAGAACTAAGGGTAACTTGCCACAGATAATTTTTCTTATTTTTGCAAAATAAATTTGTTCCTTTGAATATTAATTCCTTGTAGTGAAGGGGAATTCTTGGCACAAATTGTGCATCTATTCATATTCAGTAATTCAAATGCATTTAAAAACACAAACCCAACTGCTTTTCCATCAGATTTAGAAAATAACTCATTTTCACCCTTCAACTGAGACTGAGGATAGAGTCACCTTCCTCCCAAAGGTGTTTTTTTTCAAATTACAAATAAAATAAGAGAGACATGACAGGGAGTGCTTGGCCAATTATGTTTACCTGTGCAAACTCAGTGATTAATAATAAATTGGAATGCTTTGACTTTATTTCTTTTACTTTCTCAAAAGAAATTAGACCCACAGCATAAACAATGAAGCAGTATCTTTTAACTTCAGCATACACCAATTGCAGACATTTTTCACAAAATAATCAGACACAGCATAAAAACAAATTTAGATGAAGAACAGATGTATTAATAGAAGTTCTGGAATTTTGCTAAATTTTGCTGAAATATCTGCATAAGCCTAAGAAAAATATATCCCTCCTGTTCCTGTGAAAGCTACTTGGCATAGCACAAAGCCCTCTGGGCTCCACTGTCTTGCAATTGAGTCCCTAATGAGTGGCAGTGTGATCCCTCTGCAAAAGCCAGAGCACTATGAATTTTGAACTAGCTGAGCCACTGTCTGAGCTTACTTAAGCTCTGAGATTGCTGTGAGAACAGCCAGCAAAGCCTGCAGATACCATGGCTACCAGCAGACAGCCAGCAGGTATAATTGGCTACTCTGAACTGTAGAGGCTTATATGTTAGCTCATGTCAGTACATTACAGAATAAGCTCCAGGACTCTAGCTGTATTAATTACAGGGGGAAGGGAAATGCTGGCTGCTTCTATATACATACAGCAGACCCTTCTCCCCCTTACAAGTGAGGTAGTACATACTCAGGTATTAGACTTTTTTCATATAAATAATATTTAAATGAGAAAGCCTATATTTTATACGAGATGACAAAGCAGGGCCTAAAACATAACCACCAGCAAACTCTGAAAAATACTATTCCCGTCCTCTCAGTTCTGTTTTTCTATTCTGTTCTTTTACACACATTTTTTCAGTTTCAACCTGCTGCCTACCACTTCCTTCCAACTCTTCAAAAAAATCAAGCTGATTCACATTTTTTTATTGACCAGCTCAAATCTCCTAGGGAGAGGAAGATTCTGTGTACTTGTTTGTCAAAATATGCGGCTGGGCAAAGGTAGCAACAAATTGTCCATCACATGGGGAAGATGGTCCAACTCTCAATCACTTTTCAGAGTCAGGGATAAAACATCTATCCCCAAAACTGTATCTTTCTCATACCCACAAAAACGGTAGACAAAACCCACATGAAACTCCCCACAACAGGTGGCTTCCATGTGTGATATCTTCTGGAAATAGTATTTTCTTTTTGAATGTTAGCACCCTCATATGTTCAGTGACTGCATTAGAACTGAAATTAGCTATCTTTCTTCCATTTCAGGGTTTATTAGTACACAAAACAATTTCTAAAGGATTATCATAAAAGTTTATCAAAAGATAAGCATAAAAAGCCCTTATGAGCCAGTTGGAAATTTAGAGATATTTTCTTCTGCCATTAGAATTCCTACATTATGTAATTCTTTTGCATTAAAAAAATCTTTTCTCATAGCTGATGCTCCTAAATCACCTCTGTTAGATTCTTATGCTCCACCTTGCCAGATTCCTATGAAAATGGTAAATCTTCACTCCCTGTCAATGTAACCTTTCCTGGAGGGGTTCGGAAAACAGATCTCCTGAAGTAGTTTTCAATAACTTTAAAATACAACTATATTTTAAGCTACAAAATGCATGTAATTTTCAAACTCTGATTCTCTGTTGTTTTGGTTTTTTTCTTTTTTCTTTTGTTTAAGTTTTTGGTTGGAGGTGCTGAGGTTTTTCTTAGGATTTTTCTTAAGGAAACAGAAAAAAACTTTCCTTCAACTGGTACTTTTGCCAGGGCTTTTTGTTGTCATTTCACTTCATCCTTGTAACTTGATTTTCTTATTTCAACAGTGTTGATTTGAAGCTGTTCCTTGTATTTTTCAGTGTAGATAATTTCCTTCAGATTAAAGAGCAAATATAAAAAAAACCATATTGTCTTAGTATTTAATGTGATTTAGCTACAATGAAACATAAAGTTTAGTAGTAGCAGTAGTTGTAGTAGCACTAGTATTCACGTGTGAAAGTGTGTACTAGTTTGAAGCCTTATTTGCATTTAAGAACAGATAATTTTCTAGACTGCATGTACAAAATATGATTAGAATTTTAAGTTAAATTCTAAACAATGATTTTTGCTTATATTACAGTTCTTGGTAACTTCAACAACAGTCTGAATTTTTATATGAAACCATTTATTTTTAAATTGGAATGTAAAAATGAAATTAGTGTGTTTGCCATTAATTGTTTACCTTTTCTTAATCAAAATTTGTGACAAGGAGCAGTAAGATGAATGTGTTTCTATTTGCTCTTATACATCAAACTCATGGAAATATTCATGCCTGAGTAGTCTAAAACTATCCAGCTTTCAAATTATTAATAACAATATTTATGTTTTTATACTAATCTTGTATTCTAAGGCAACCCTATCCCTATGAGAAACTAACATGGGCATTAACTTTATAAAAAAAATAAAATACGTACATACAATATAAATTATATTATATAAAATTTAAATAAAATATAGAAATAAAAACACATTTTAAGTTGGTCATAAAATTAAAAAGCCATAATTAAAACTAATAATTAAAAACTAATCTCAACATTTCTCCTTTATTTTGCCTGGATCTCTGATCAGCTGGAAAAAAAAAGTGTGCAATTTTTCAGGGCAATAGCTCTGAGAAATCAAAATTTGCATTCTGTAGGAAAATTTCATTATTTGATATTGCTTTAATTCTACTTGGATAAACTGTAACTCTGAATCTTTCTGCAGAAAGAGAAGTTGGTAAATTATTTAAAACCTAAATTTCCACTGTCTGAACATCTTTTTAAGGATAAAAATCAACATTGTTATAGAGTATTTTTCTCTCTGACAAGAAAGAAAAAGATATAAAAAGGAGAAAATATACACGGGTGCCACCTATTCCTCCGAGTATGACACTTAAGAGAAATACACTCTGAGAACAGTCTTTGATTTTACTTGAGTGTGTGTATCTTTATACACAGATTCTTTTGGAATTGTTAAAGTTCATCCTATCAAGTCCTACTTTAATTAGCAGTCTTGTGGTTTATTGCTCCCTCTGCAATAAAAAATCAATGCAAATATTAGGAAAACAAGCTGATAGTTGAATTCAGATGCTTAAAAATGCTTTTTTACATTTGTCTTGTAACAGAGCTCAGCTTTACTCTTTGTCATCACTCCAGACAACGCTGGTCTTTTTGTACCAGCAGACACCCATTTTTAACGACCTCCTCCCATGGTTTTGTCAGTGGCACCCACATTCAGTGTTTTAGAAGGAGGAGGGGTTCATTTACTATAAAGTTTTGGGTAGTACAGAATATTTCTGTTCACAATAAAAATACAATGAATTCAAACACGTCAGAATACTGTATCTCCCAAAGTGCCAGTAAGTATATTCTGTGAAACTCTAACACAGCTACGTAGAATTACAGTGCAACCCTGAAAGTAGTTTGCACTCCAAGGCGAGTTTCTTACATCACTTCCTCTATGAGGCTTAGTTTTGATTAGTCATTATGCCCTAAGGAAATCATTCAAAAAGCAAGCAATGTAAACAAACTGATACATTATTTTTTGGTGCCAAAATTTTGTAACTAGATGTTGGGAACTATAATTGAAAGATCAATGTAAATGTCCATCCTTGTTTCAGCTGAGATAGAGTTCATTTTCTTCATAGTAGCTAATATGGGGCTATGTTTTCGATTTGTGCTGAAAACAGTGTTGATAATGCAGATATGTTTTAGTTGTTGCTAAGTAGTTCTTACAATGGTCAAGGACTTTTTCAGCTTCCCATGCTCTGCCAGGTGCACAAGAAGCTGGGAGGGGACACAGCCGTGACAGCTGACCCAAACTGACCAAAGGGATATTCCATACCGTATGACGTCATGCTCAGTATATAAAGCTGGGGGAAGAAGCAGCAGGGGGACACACACGTTTGGAGTTACAGTGTTTGTCTTCCCAAGTAACTGTTATGGGTGATGGAGCCCTGCTTTCCTGGAGATGGCTGAACACCTGCCTGCTGATGGGAAGCAGTGAATTATTTACTTGTTTTGCTCTGCTTCCGAGCATGGCTTTTTCTTTGCCTATTAAATGGTCTTTATCTCAACCCACAAGTTTTCTGACTTTCACTTTTCTGATTCTCTCCCCCATCCCACCAGTGGGGAACGAGCAGGTGGCTGTGTGGTGGTTATTTGCTGACTGGGGATAAACTATGGCAATGACAAAGACATTCTCTTTTGGGCATATCTGCTTTCACCCAAACCTTTTGAAGATCCCATTCAAGTTGTGTGATTTTACTGTGGTTTTCTGATAAATAACCACAAAAAGAGAATGAAAATAAAATAATAATAAAAAACCCAAACCAACTAACAACAACTGTTACAACATTTAGTTTTTAGGGTCCTGTGGAATCCAAAATCTTTGAGTAAAAGTGAGGAGGGGAAGTGACAGAGATGAAAACAGAATCGGAAAAAGGGGGGAAAAAAGCAGCATTCTGGTTGCAGATTTGACATACACGAAAGCAAAACACAGGGACATACCTGAAATCTTGTCTCAATCAAGAATTTATATGCTAGTCTATGACAAAAGTATGCTGCTATCTTGAGGTGCTCAGAGTCTGAAAGGGTGAATAGTTAACCCCTTGCAGGTCTGCAAATGTGAGTTGTCCGCCTCTCAAGCAGAGATCAGTAAACCTGCCTGGTTCATTTTCTAGATTAAAAGACTGATCACTTTAGTATTACATACAGAGGTGACATCAGTAACATCACCATCTATGGCAACTTCTTGTTTTTAAAAAAAGGAGTTAACAGGGCTTATTTGTAGTTTTTAAGGGGATGTAGGGATAACTATAGAGACTTCAGTATAATGTAATGTTAAGTAAATTCCTTAGAGATAGTTCCAATAGTTTTTGATCCAGTTTAGGTGGAAAATAGACCATGCAATTAAAGAAACTTTCGGAGATGAATAGAAGCAAAGCTTTATGGATAACTTGAAAACCCAGAGATGCCCAAGAAAATAGATATGACACTTTCCCTTGCCTCCAACTCTTTGTACTGCAGGAACTTCCTAAGCCATTGTAGGATAGCATTTCCCCCCATATCCAAAGTATTCTTTTTGCCAGAAATCAAATTTACTCAAAAAAAAAAAAAATGTACCAGCCAACACCACAAAACCCAAACCAAAAATAAAAAAATAATCCCACCACAACCAATCAACAACAATCTTTAAACTTGAATGAATCTGGAATTTCTGATACAATAGCCCATGCCTTTTCCCCACGCCCTCTCACTGAAAATGGCCTTGGACAGAAGACTGGATGAGCTCTTCAGAAACTGCCTGCCTTCTCATGTTTTTATTGATTACGAAGAGATAAACCAAGCCACACACTTCACTTAAGTCTTTCTCATTATTTACAAAGCTGCAAACTAGATTTCAGCCAAAATAGCTCTATGGACCTGGGTGTATTTCAATCTTCAGGGTGAGGAAGAATTCTGAGATAAATCAGGTTACTCGAGTAAGACTCCACAATGCAGTGGCAATTTGTGGATCATATATCTTGCACCATGATTTGAGGCAAGAAACAAATCTTGCTGCAGGACAACTATTCATCTGCAAGATAATGCTTCTAAAGACAAACTAATTTAAATTTTAAGCATCTTGATAACATTTTCCACTGTTAAGTCATTAATACATTGTTGTAATGTTTTCAGGTATACTATGACACAGGTTTATCTGTTAAATATAATTTGACTCAGTATTACTGGTAGTTATACTGCAGTTACTACTGGTGGTATGAGAAAAAATGTACCGACGATCTTAATTTTACTGTTTCTTGTCAGTTCTGTATTACTGATTCTACATATTGTCTTCCTCTATACCGCCATCCTTAAGCTTCAGTTTCGTTTTGGTTTTTTTTTCAGGTTTTTTGATGGTATAATTTACCTGGGAGTACAGGTGGTCTAAAGTAATTCAGATAGACGTGTCTGAATACTGTGCTCACTGCATACAAATAGAGTAAAGAAGGGGTTATGGCTCTGGCTGCTTTTCCTTCTATAGTTTCTCTACTACATCAGCATACAAATTACAGTTTAACTGCAGGCAAAGGATTTGGCACTGGTTTATGGCATATGTTTATGTATAAACATGTGCAGTGTATACCAAACAGTACAGTAAAGCGGCATGCCAAGTCCAATCAATTTGCATTAGATAATGCTGCCCTGTTTCCATTGTGGTTCTCCCACACACTTTGTGCCAAGGGATGTTAGTGTGGCACAGGAGCCATGCTGGTGGGGTGGCTCCTGTGGAGGACTCCCATCCTGCTCTACAGCACTCTGTTCTTGTGCACATTACACTTATCTGTAGGGACTGGACTGTAAGAATGACTGCCAGTGAATATTTCCTCTTAGGTATTGGAAATAACTCTTTTCCTTCTGTTTCTTTACTCTCAAAATAAATTTCCTTTTTTTAGTTTAGTATTGTTCTGAATCTAGTTTTATTTTTTTCTTATTGTCACTTTTCTTACTGGGCATTTTTCTAGCCTGCTTTTCTACTAACATGGCTGTTCCCTGAAAATAACAACCCCTTTGACCTCTGCATTAGTGTCATAGGGATTAAATAAAATCACTAAACTGTTTAACTTCGTAAATTCTAGCTTAAGTGCTCTGGAGTGTGACCATTTTGTTAAGTAAAACCCTGAGCGTATTATTATATTTACTTCTTTCACACACTGTTACTCACTACTGATGAAAGAGTAAATTTGTATACACTTAATATAAAATAAAAGCCCATTGCCTTGAGGAATCTATCATTTAAGTTCAACAGACAGTATGGGAAAATGCAAGAGATTTTTCTGGTTTTGGTCAGTGATTTCACTGCAGTTAATATTTCACTATGGGAACCTAAACTTATCTACAAGATACCTTCTGCTGACGTTATCTGATAGTTCAATGCTTACTTCCATTCTTAGAAGTGTGAATATTAATGATAACAGAAGAACAGAGGAAGGCTTGAAATATTAAGCAAAACAGAACCAGTATTTTGAATCACAAAATTATTGATGTTTTAAGAAGTACTTAAAGAAGACCTAGACAAAGGCGATACACAGGTTAATCTCTTAAAATTATCTGTAATAAGAAAGTTTCTGTCTCTGTATTCTAGTTAGAGAAGAACCAAAATCACCAAAAGTGAAGTAGGTTTAATTTTCTGACGGAAAATTTCTGTCTATTCATGCTCATGATAAAGTGTCTCAAATGAAAGCTACATTCTACCTACACTGACAACTGGAACAGAATTAGGCTTGGTTTTAATAGTCTTAAACCCATATATTTCACTAGAATATGTTTATTATTAACTTAACCTGCCTATCCACTCCCACTCTTCCTTATCTTCACATTTTGTAAAGAAATTGTCTCTCCCTAGTGCTTATTTTTTCCCCAGCTCCCTCTTTGTTCATTGGGTGGTGAAGGCAGCAGTCATGCCCCTCTGCAGACCAAGCATCACAAGCTCCTTCTGACTCCTCTCATAAGATCATCTCATCAATCCCTTAATCATTCTTGTAGCCTTCTTCTGCAAACAGGTCTGTCAGGAAAACATACACATGTTTTCTAAATATTAGCAGCAAGATTTATCACATATTTATATCTTTTTATTAGCACTAGGGCATATACACAATTACAAAAGATTACTCAGCTATCCAAATTGAAAAGGAAAGCAGAAATAAGAAGTATGGCTGCAGTATAGTTACAACAGGGTAAAGAAGGATACTATTATAATATACATGTCTAGTGTCATTTGAGAGATATCTCTTTTTTATCATATTTGTAGAATCTTTGCTAACTTTTAATATCCTTTTTGTGATGTTTTTTCATTCAGCTGGAGATGTAGCCAAGTTTGTTATGATTGATCCAGGTACAGATAGGTTTAATATCTCTGATTTTATAGAAAAAGAAGTCGAGAAAAGCTCAACATTTGAAACACCAACTCCTTAGACTATTGAACTGATTAATGAACTCACTTCCTTAACCAATGCTTTTTGGTTTTTGAGCTCCGAGCTTTAGACACTCCACTTGAACACAATCAGCCAATGACTAGTTAGTCCAGCTTTTTGCTCTGTGACTAGCCCTTCCATAAAGTCTACAACCACCTCATCTAAAATTGTCAGTACTTCCAAAAATAAGTTAAAAAAACCTTTTAGGTTAATTCCATTACAATTGTGACTATTTCCTTCAGTATATCTGGAATACAGTTATTATTATCATTTAGTTTCTAACTGATAGCTAAGTATGCCAGGACTTTCATTATAACATAGTTTCAGTAGTATTTTCCTCACTAACACTTTTTTTGTTGTTGTTAACAGATAGAAATCTGACCATAACTAAACTACCTCTTTGACTTTATGGTGAAATCTCCAGCATTATACCCGTTTATATTATCTTATTTTTCTAAACTGGCTTTGACCCAAATGAATTTTACTCTAGTCCTTTTCTTATATCAGAAAGTGTTAATAATACTAGCATACATGGCTAATCCATGTCTTTTTTTTCTTTACTATTTTTTTCAACAGATCACACCCTTGCTATACTATTGTGATTCTGTTATTTCAGAAAATTCTGTTTCTTGCCTTGACTACTTGCTTTGGTGTGAAACTTCATAGTTATTCTTAAAAGATCTCACCTGTTTTGTCGTTAAACTAGACAAAGTTTGTTAATTAAATTCATCATGTATCTAACTTTATTCACAAATCAGGGTTGGTTCTTTTTTGGGTTTTTTNTAAGAAAAAAGATTTCTTCCTCTTCCCAAACTGTTTACACTGAGACACAAAACTTTTTTTCTGCAAATACCATACAGTTTCTATAAGGCACAAAAAGAAAGCAAAATACAGACCTGAAGTACTAGAAATTACATCATTCAAAACACATGGGAGCACATAAATTTATTCTTTTCTCCAAAGGAGTTAAGTATGCTGCTCTCAGAAAAAAGAAGTCCCATATAAACTGTTTTGCTTACATTTTTCTGGTCTCTAGGTGTCTGCTTTCAGGTGTCTTTTACTTAATGATGCACTCGAGCAAGCCATAGAACACTTTAAATAAAACTAATTGTCCCATTATTATTAAATAAAGTAATTTGCATGAAGAAAGTACTGAAAGTTAGGCTTCTTTAACCTTCTTACTCTAAGTATTAGACTTGCTTAAATACTTCTAAAATCGCTATTTGAAATGGCTGAATATATGTAAACTGTACAGGACTGTGCTCTGAATGTAAAACAGAAGCCATCTGAGATCGTTACACAATCACATACCTTCCTGTGACATTTCAGAAGGAATTTGGTTATTGTACAGGAAGCTTCTATATTAAAAATTTCTCTTGGATCTTTGTTTTTAAGTTTGGTTGGTGCTTTTTAATTTGCTCTCACTTCACACATTCTTCCTTTTGTTCCATTCAGATTGCAACAGAAACATTTCTTGTCCCTCTGTTAAAGATGTAAAATATTTTGGCTCATATTTACAACCAAATCTGATAGTAATTCATGTACAGTACTTGCAAAACTTATTTCTTATTCCATAGATTTATAGGATTCTATTAAGAGATTCGATCCATAGTAAAGGGACAGTTCTCATAGCAAAATTTTATTTTAGTTGTTTCTATCTTGATAAAATAAAATAACTTTGGCTGAAATGCTCCAAGAGAAGTGTCTGGTTTAGTCTTCCACTTCACTCAGACTGTTTGTTGCCCTTTTTGTGAATTTTTCTTCTTAATGTCTGTTTCAGTGAATTAGTTGCTCCCAAGACTGAGAAACCAGGGAAATGCATTGCTTGTTTCTCATTGAAAATAACCAATTATTTGCTTCTCTGTGAAATCTTATCTCACCTCACTGCTTTGGATCAGGGTCTTAACTTATTCAGTGAGTTACCCTGTGACTGACATTTGCCATTTCAGTGAAAATCTGCAAGAACCTGGCTAAGTTATACACCTCTGCAAAATCTGAACTTGCAGTAGAGACCTGCCTGTCCCTAAAGTACCTGACAAAAAAAATTATCTGCCCTCCATCTTATATTATTTTCTCTTCAATTTTTGTG
>WEKW01026067.1:0-24695 GCA_013389905.1 Sula dactylatra | reverse complement strand
TGTGTCTGTTGTTCTGGGCACAAAATATGATAGAAGGAATGAGAAATTATCTCAGTCCTGTTGCTGCTGCTGTTTGGTTTCAGAAACACATAGCAAACCTATCAAAAAAAGAAAAGAATTTGGAATGCATAACTTGGAAAGAAAAAACAAATTAGGAGACTAGTAGGAGGACATAGAATTGGCTTAAAAGTGAGACAAGCACTGAAATTCAGCCATTCAGGTGAGGACTGACAAGCAAATATAGGAGTCATTGTAAAGCAAATCTCTGAAGGGGTTAAGAACCCCTAGGCTAAAGCTAGTCTAAAACCCAAAATTGCAGCAGGATTAGGCTATGCACAATGAGGTTGGGACTATGGATGGAACAGCAAGCCAAGTGTTGTTTTGGAGACTGATGAGTACATATTTATAAAGAACCTGGAATACATTAGAGAGTCTGGGCTGCTAATTTTTTTCCCCTTTCATGAATATCCATGAAACTTATTGATAAACCCATTTCAAGTATGATATAAGCAGAATACAACTGTTTAGTATCATACTAATTATTTGGCATAGGAAAAGCAGCAGCTTCAAATTCCAGGATTTCAGAGTCAGGGACAGAGGGTTTTAAAGTATATAATTAAAAGAAAGACAGCAGAATCCTCACTGAATCTGGGCTAGAAAAATGAGAAACTTTGGGCCTTGGACCTGAGGTACTCTGCATAAAATTTCTGTTATAAGGAGCAATGTCAAGTGCTTTCTTCTCAGTGCAGAGATGAAATACTTTTAAAATAATACCAATATAGTGGGTAATGTTCTGCTTTGCACTCTGATTTAAGGTTCATAGCAGAGGTGCATTACTGCCAGGAATCAATGGAACAGAAGAAATGTCATCATTTCCTTGTATTAGTGACTTTTCTTCATCTTTTGTTGTACCAGCTAATATCTGTCAAGTATCTTCACTGAATGAATAGAATAATTAATATTTTCAGAGCCAGGGGTTAATTCAGCAGCTCCATTATAAGACATCAAAGAAAGCATAAAAAAAAAATTCCATTTCAAACTAATACATTATTTCAGAGGTTACTAGTGAAGGCTTACTTTTAACCTGGTTTTTTTTTTATTTTTTTTTCATAGAGCTATCTTTTAACTCTGTGTACCTTTAAAAATGTATTTCAGTTTAGTAATGCTGTGAGAACAGATTCTGATTTTACGTACTGGATTATGTAGATCAGTGATTTTTTCCACACTTAGACTGCAAAAACTTTTCAGGCAGCTCACAAAGAGGTAGCTCATCACACAATGTCTTTTCCAACTAACAGAAGAAGTGGATGTGAAAAGGAATTTAGTGAAGAGTGAACTGGATGATCACCTTGCTTTCAGAAGAGACTTATTGCATTAAAGGTGACTGAAATAAATATCCCATGAAGCACATCTGTTTCATGTTCATGGATTTGTCACCTTTCACATAACAAGAGGAACCAAACATCACAGAAAGAACAGGGACTCCAGGCTGCTGACGGCTCCTCATGAAGTGAATAGGAAGGACAAGGGGACCACAGCAGTAGTAACACAATCCATCAGAGGCCTGCAGCTTGAAACCTGTGGCATCATTCTTGCACAGATCACAGGGAAGAAAAGTGGGGAACAGAAGGTAACAGCTGCTTGTTGTAACATTCTGTGAAGTGGTTCCAATGTCTATCCTCTATTCTTTAGATGACCTAGTCCAGAAAGACTGGTTACTACCAAAGAAAGCTCTTAACTGTGACAGCTATGATTTCTCAGACTCTAGAAGAGTAACCTTTTGAGATGTCTTCCATATCCCAAGTCTGACAACTCCTGTGAGACAAAGTGTCCCACAAGCCCATTTGTCTCTTTATAACCACTCTGAAGAAAACTTGCTATGAGGAGGCAGATAGCTCCTCTGTAAATGGCAAGAAACTTTTATTCTCACTTTCAGAGGCAAAGGTGACTCCACCAATCAAAACAAAGGCAAAAAACCAAAAACAAACCCACCAAACTTGTGAAAGTACATTTTTGCTACCATCCTGCCAAATTAATACAGTCTTCATTAAAAGAAATATTCACTCCACTCAAAACAAGGTTTTCACTTCCTGAAACCATTACCATCCTCTGCCTTTAGAAGAATTAAAAGAGGTATCTCATTTTCTTCAATAAGTTCCCTATTGTGAGGTATATACTGTACTGAGAAAAGGGCAACAGCAAGGCATCTTATTAGCACATTTTGATGGATTAGGAGAAAGTGGGAAAAAGGTACATAGTGTACTGCTTGAATGGCAGGAGAAGTGCTACATGCAACCTCTCCATGTTGCCAGTCAACTGGATGGCAAATCTAATCAAGAATATAATAAAAAAGAATGAATACTCATAGATCTCCTAGGTCTCACAAGGTATATTATTTCTTCAGTACATACCCCATGCAAATTCTGCTTTTTAACACAGAGAAAATGGAAAAGTACTTTTCTGCTTTCCTTGGTATCATAAAGAGAAAATATAAGTACACAAAACCTTCCATCATAATACATTTAACTTTTGATTCCAGTATGATCTCAGAAGTTAATTTTAAGATAATAATGTTATTCTGAACCAGACAGCCATGGCTTCCAGGGACTCTTGAAGTAGAAATGCTGCTAGGCTAATAAATTACTCAAAGGAGGAATTCTGCAATTTGTTTATAAGAAAGTAAGCGATGTCATTGGCCTTCCAACATTAGCATGAATGGCAATCAGATAAGTTGATTGACCCATATGAAAAATGTTCTTATTTCACACTGACACACTAAATTAATCAACAGTATAATTCAGACAGGGATATGGGTTCTGACTCTACAGTATGAATAAATCACTTGGGTCTGAGTGTCAGGGAGCAGCCAAACTGCCTTGTGAGGGGAACAAGCAGGAGCTGAGAGGGACCCCAGCACAGACCATGCCCTCACGGACAGGTGCAGTCCCACGGGGATTGACAACAGCAGGCAGAACTAGGGATTGGCGAAGGCGTACATCAGCAGCACTAGACAAGCCAAAGGAACAAACCAAAGTCCATTTTGTACAAGGAGGAAGGCATGAGCAGAAGTAAAAGGAAACAGGACTTCTGTCCAGATAGAATCCAGGTTTATTCAGAAGCAAGGACGGCAGACCGACTTAACTACAGCATAACCCAAACCAGAACTAAAAGCCCCCAGCTGACCTTAAATGGAGCCCCTGGGCCCATGGAAGCCCCAGGTGAAGCTGGTCAGGACCATTAAGGTACTCAGGACACCGACAGACCCTTTGGTTTACAATCAGCTCAAAATTGAAAGGTCCAGCTTATATAATTACCACTGTCATTTGTTGGGAACTATATCTCAATGTTAAAGTCCTTCTGAGAACTATAAGAAATATTTCAACTTCCGAATACTTTCAAAATTTTGTCTTTCATGAAAGGTTGCTCAGGAATACAAGAACCAAAAATTATGTTGAGTAAACAAGACCAAATTTGTGAAACGTGTCTAGTCAATTAATATCCAAGTCAAGATGATGTTATTGTTCACCTACTAATGTTGTATGATGTATGAGTAAAATTTAGAGATACTATGTATGAAAAAAACAGTAAGATGTTACAAGTAAAATGTATAGCTGTGTATGCAATCCAAGAGATCAAAGTTCAGATACTTTCAATCAACCATAAGACCTTTATATTCATGTTTCAATTTGCCTGCTGAAGTGTGTTATTGCTTTCTTGAGTGGGAGAAAAAAAATTTCTATTTGTATAGCACCTTCTTTATAGCAGCAATTTGGTTAAAATACCTGTAAGTGCAATGATAAAAGGAACCTATCAGACTCATTAGAGCAGTCAAATCCTTCTACTTCAAGCTGGTAACACACTGCATTTTGGGGATTTGTTAGTGATATCTACAAGCAATTGTAGGAAAAACCTAAGTATTCTTACCCCAGGCAAAATGTTGATCAGATGACCTACTGAGAGTTCTTTCTAGGGAATCATTTGTATGCTCTATGTTACTTTTGTCTTAGTCCTTGTTCAAGCAGATTTCATGCAGCAATGGTGCCTTTTCAAAATTGTATGTAAAGAGCGAAATCATGATCATGCAAGATGAGTTGCACCTGACTCATAATATTGTGGTCTCAGACACAAGTAAGTTACTTGACAAATCTGGAAAGCCTGGGAATTCTGCTGGAGATATTGACAAGCCAATATCAGAGCAAGGAAGTAAGAGGAATGGGGAGAGAACAGGCCTTCTGCAATTTTTTTTTTTTTTTCTGGCATATTAAGGACATCCCTCATATTGGAACAATCTGATGCTTCTGTGCTGGATGTGCTCCATTTAAATTAAATAAAATATTAAAGCCTTCTGAGCAGTCTGGTTAAGGGAATTACCTGCCATTAGCTTGCATGAAAATGTAAACTAGAGCGGGTGGAAGGACTCTAATTGCAAGTCAACTCTCTTGACTTTCTAGTGAGACCAGATTCATGAAACTTCTGCTAGTTCAAATACAAGACAGAGACAACAATGCAGAAATTTGATCTTCAGGGCCATGTACAAAGTTTTCTTCAAGGGAGAAACCAATGTTTACATTCCTGTTGGAAGCAAGTAGATTATAATGTGGATATTTCCTCAGCTGTAGAGAACCTCTGGTGTGATTAACAAACCCTAACATGCTTTTATTTCTGGATTTGGTAATCTGTGTGCAAGCATTTGTATGCACAAATACTTAGAAATGTTGGTAAGCAAATGTCATGGTTTAGCCCCAGCCAGCAACTAGAGCACTACACAGCTGCTCACTCACTCCTCCCACCCCAGTGGGAAGGGGGAAAGAATCAGAAAAGCAAAAGCAAGAAAGCTCGTGGGTTGAGATAAGAACAGTTTAATAATTAAAATAAAATAGTAATGGTAGTGCTAAAAATAATGATTATGATAATAATAATAATGATAATATAATAAAAATGAAAATAACAAGTGAGAGGAATGAAACCCAGGGAAAAAAAGGAAAAGAAAAAAAACCACAAACGCTGCAATCGCTCGCCACCCGCTGACCAACACCGCCAGTCCCCAAGCTACGATCGCTGCCTCCCCCAGCCAGGTCCCCCTAGTTTATATACTGGGCATGACGTCGCATGATATAGGATATCCCTTTGGCCAATTCACATCAGCTCTCTTGGATGTGCCCCTCCCCTCCTGGCTTCTTGTGCACCTGGCAGAGCATGGGAAGCTGGAAAAGTCCTTGACTAGTGTAAGCAGTACCTGGCAACAACTAAAACATTAGTGTGTTATCATCAACACTATTTTCATACTAAGTCCAAAATGCAGCACTATACCAGCTACAGTGAAGAAAATTAACTTTATCCCAGCTAAAACCATGACAGAGAAGAACCAGAGATGATACTTAGTGTGAGAACGTAGTTTGTGGGACATTACACTGCTGAGTTACACCACAGCATTGAGAAAGATTTCAGAGACAAGGTACAGACCATAAAGACTCTGTTGAAAAAAATTTGGGTGTCATGCAGATTTAGCACTGTAGCTGATTGACACAGATGGAATGGTAGCTTTGAAAAATGTTATTGGTACAAAAAATGTGAAGATAGGTGCTTGAACAGGCAGGTTACCTAAATACCTGCATAGACCTGGCATACAGTGAGTGTGAAATTTACTGGGGAAAATCCCTGAAGAGATTTACTCTGAAGATTTAAGACAGCTCTGAACAACTTGTTTAGCCTTCATGGAAACCCCATTTTGTCAGTTGCTATGATTAGAATTTGATTTTACATGTTAGCCTGGAGAAGGTTCATCAGTAGGATGAATGACTCTATTTGTTTTGTCGAGACACCTGTGAGATGGTCTTCATACCACGCTAGGAAGAAACAGGCATGATGAATTAACAATGTATTCTTCACCTAAGTAAAATTTCTTTGTCATATCAAGTAATCTCACTTGGTTTCTATTTATCCTTTCCAACATTCTTGATTGTTGTTTAAATTATTCCTAGTTCTGATTAGTGTTATATATTTAAACTTTCATTCCCTTTTAGAATCCAGATAAATTCTAATATTCTGTTATACACTGTACAAATGAGTTGCACAAGCTAACTGTTTATAATGTGAAACAATATTTTCTCTGTAATTCCAAAATATGGAAGGACATTTTTTCTTGTGCACTGAAAGGCAATAAGTGAATGTTTCTTTTCTACTCCTGTACTATTTTTAGTACTTTCTCTGCTTTCTAAGATAAAAATTGTTCCAATGTTATACAAAAACATATTCATATGAATATTTTTCCTTATCTTTCATTGAGCTTTCAAGACTTTATTTGTCTTTCAAACTCCACAGAATTTATAAAAAATAGTAGTTAGATGCCTTAAAAGAAAATATATCAATAATGATAATTTCACTATCCAAATCTCTGAAAGAATACATTAAATGTCACCATTAACTTAACTGAGCTTCATATTCAGTTTTAGTTGGTGCATTCATAACTGAGTTTTTAAAAATTAAATTTATAGAAATTATCTACTCCCTTATTTTGGCTTTAACTAATTAAACTAAATAGANCCCCCAAACCCCAAACTGTGGCTTGGACATGAAAGGATTTTGAAATACCTGGTGAAAGATGATATATTAAATGTGGTGCTTGATTTATCAGGAGTCCAATCTGCTAGTGAAAAGGTTATAATTAGGCAATGTGGTCTAAAGAATCCATGTACAAGACAAAAAATGCTGAACAAGTCACTTCACCTCTTGTGTTTCAAATACTTTCTCTGTAAAATAGGGATTATGAAGATAATTATCTCATTTGTAAGCAGTTTGAGATCTGCAAGTAAAGAGCAATATACAAATGCAAGGTGTTACTCTCAACATCAATAGCAATTAGATTTGATCTCAAGAAATGTTAATTAGGAGTAACTGTACTTATTTTAATAGAATTATACTAGTTTGTAGTTATCTGCTATTTAGAAAAGGCTGACTAAGAAGCTGTGGTAATTGAAATGCACAAAGAAATAGGATCATAATTAAATAAAAAACTACAAACAAATATTTCACAGATTACCTGGAACACTCATGCTAGAGTGTCTTTTAATAATACCTCTCTCAGTCTTTCTCCTTGTGAAATGTACTGGAGCTAAAAGCACAGGGAAAAGATAGAAATAATGTGATCTTGTATATGTTATTTTAGTTTCTAGTAAAATTAATAGAACATAATAATCACAGGAGAAATTCTCAATGGAAGAATGGAATCAAAATGACCATAAAGACTGAAATGTTTTTCTAGATCTTCCTTTAGCTCAGTTGTGAGCTTCATTGATTTGCATAATATGTAAGGTAAACTGGGATATTTACCACAATATTACTATGCTGTATTATGCTCTTTTTTTTAATACATATGACAGAAAAATTAAAATCTTATAAAACTGAAATGCTATCATCATTATTCTAGAAATAGTGGTGCAAATTTACTTTCTAGAATTTCAAATTATTGCACAACTGGGTTTTTTTGAGGATGCATTATAATTAGTTCAATTAAAAAAGGTCACATGTAGTTGTCTTACTTATGTCATGAGTCTTTTCCACCACAGAAACAAAATACTACTGTTCTTTCTCTACAGTTTTTCTTCAGATCTGAGATCATCAAAGACAGATGATCAGGAAGCTGTCTAGTACATGGCTCACTGACAAGAGCAATTTTTGTACTTAGAGGTAAAAAGTTTTGTTGTTGTTTCTGGGTTTTCTAGCAGACTTAACAAAAACTAACTTTCTTGACTTGATAAACTCACTTGGACAAAAACAGGTCTCAGATCAAAGCCATGGTTCAGCCAAGCTTAGGTCTGTACTTTTTAAAAAAGGAGCCTTTAACATGACATCATGGAGAAAACAGTATTTTCATAACAATTTGTGGTTAACCTTCAAAAGAATTCTTGGTTGGTGTAGCTGATGTTCACAAGTGATAGTGATCTTGTGATCTTTAAACAGATTCCTTGCAAATTTCCAAATATAGAAAGTACAAAAGTCCTAAAGTCAGCAACACAGCTGAACAATTTTGACTCAGTTCAGTGGTTAGTTCAGATCATGCTCACACACATGCACACAGAGAACTATGATCCTACAGATAAAAATTATTTTTGCAAGAGTTACATGAAAAATTGGGAACATGCTCATAATTTCCATTAAGCATACTTTCATTGCAAACAATTTAAGGCACAATTTTTCATTACTGCAAACAATACCCATTTTACCATTGAGTTCTGTAAATAGGAATTGAGAACTATCTAATTAGAATGGTTTGTTATCTATGACATACAGTATGGCACAGGGCTTTACTACAAGACTTTTATGCTGAGGTTTTGTAGAATAAATGAAATAATACTTTCCCCTTTTGATATTTAAACATCTCCCTTGAGATAAGCAAGAAGTCTCTTGAGACCTAGAATGTTTTTCTTCTTTTCCATTGAGAGGGGAAAAAAATGTTTTCCTTTTCTCAAGTTTTTTTTTTTTAAACAAAACAAACCAAGCCAAAATTGTTCTGGAAGCTAATAGTCTGACCATGTAGGGTTTAAATGAGCCAGTGTAATTATAGCTTTACTGATGATTAAGTCAAACTGCTTTGAAGAAGATCCCTGTGTACAGCTTTTCTCTTTGGTAATATAATAAAAACTAACTCTTCAAATTCTATGTAGATGTAAGTACTAGCAGTAAGAGAATACAAAACACTAGCACAGCATTCTAATAGTTGTTAGTAAGAATTACACGCATTCATTAAAAGAGTATTCCCCTCATACCTCTTCATACTTATGCTTCACCAGACAGACAAAACATCCTTTTTTTTCCCCAAAAATATTTTTCTGCAAGACTTTTCAATGTATGGCCTAACAGTCCACACAGCTCTATGAGCAGAGTCCGTGACTCTCATAAAGGTACTGAGGAAGTCCATGTTAAAGACATTGCCTAAGCTGTAATTGCCCAGGGTGATTACAAAGCCGTTTCAGGTCAGATTGCTGTGGTTTCCAGGGTTATAATCTCTCTCACAGTGGCTGGTATATAACCTTAATTCACATGACAGCTACTTTCTATTCCTACTCTGAAATATTTAAACCTGTTGCAGATTCAGTTACTAAAACCAGTTCATTTAGACAAAAAATTGTGGGTCTGTTGCAGTATCTATTCATTCTCTATTGTTGTTTTTTTTTTTTTTTACACCAGTGTGTACCAGTACTGGATGATTCAGAGGAAGACATGTAGAACCCCAAGAATGGGAAACATCTTAAATTTTCTGTTATTCATCAGATCAAAGTAACTTTGTTATCTCACAAAGGGTTTATGCCAGATTCCCAGATTTGTAGATTCAGATGCTTTTTCATTCCTCAGGAACCAGTGATAGACTGATCTCAGTAAACTTCAATCTTCTAGTCTTAAGATCCTTGCCTAAGCTACTCTCCTGTTCTCTGAAAAAAATAGAAAAACAGTTTAATACCTAGTGTGTGGATGCAAAACCTGCTGTGAACCTTAAAAAAAAGGAGATTTTGAGAATGCTGCAATCACAATATTGCTTGTACAGGGATTTTCAGCCTATGTCAATGAGCACAGTATCAAGGGAAGGGAATGGATAGGAAGAAGAGGGAAAATGTTTTCAGGAGGAAAGGCTGCAGGTAGTAAGGTTAAATGAATTATTGTGTTCAAGCTTTTAAGAGGTTGTTATTGGTAAAGTAACTTTCTAAAGGAAGATATTTTATAGTGTGAAAGAAAAGAGTGCCTGAAAAATGTCAGTTTAAAATATATATGCATTATCAAGGTTATTCTAATAACCTGTTAAAAGAGGACATTCTAAAGTCCTCCACATTCTAATAATTTATTCCGAATGACAACCAGAAAGTAAAAAGGCAACTTAGAGATATTTGAAGCCTCATTTTTTTGTTAGCTTAACTTGGACAATTGCTACAAATCTAAGCATAATAAATAAGGCCAATGTAATACATTTTATAAACTACATGCTGCTCAGACAAGAATAATTACCAGTAGGAAGACAAATCCCTAGTGACAAGCTGGGAATTCAGGCCAGCCAGGGAAGGTGAGTCTCAGCGGGGTGGGAGGCCAGGCATTGCACACCTACAGCACTGCTCAGGCAAGGACTAGAGGACGGATCTCAAACAGCAGCTTTCCAGCTAAGGAGAGAGGCTCCTGAGAAGGCTCCTTGCAGCTCTTTCTCACAACTTCATTGTTGCCACAGCTGTCTGGCCCATGGTTTCAAAACTGTGGTTCAACAGAGGGCACTTTGAATACAGGGAGCTAAAATACTGGGAAGGGGGAAGTGGTTGCAGAGCTATTGTTTTACTTAGGGCTCGCACAGTAGTTTCAATAGCAAGACTATGTAGCAGACTCCTACCAATCCTGAAAATATCAGTGGTAATATTCAGCCAATATCCCATTCTGATGATTATTTTTCTGTAATTTAAAAGATATTTCACTGTACATAATTATGCCTGAGAGCTGATTAGAATACAAAACAAGTTTAAATGAATGAAATCACAGTACCACAGGAAAAATCAAGTCTTTAGTGCCATTCTTGAGCCATGCAAAAGGGCATATGCATGTCTTCTGCTCTGGGATTAATGCCGTCATTCCTGGGGTATATTTATTCATGAAAGGCACCTACCTTTGAGCAAACATTGGTTTTTGATGCTGCCATTTAGACAGAAAACTTCATGCTTTGAACAGCAAGACCTTTTCTCTGTTGCTTTGTTTAGGAAAATGAAAGAGATCCAGAGAAATACTTTATCCTTAGGGGATGTTTTAAAGGTGGTCATGGAGCCTATAAAAGAACAGTGTGTTTGCTTCCCCTAAAGACTGTTTTTTCAGATTGTATACAGACCTAACAAAATTGATCCATTGGTATGTGCAAGATTTCAGGTATATATTCCTGAGAAACTATCAAACAATTTTAAAATCAGCTGGGGATAAAGGAATATTATAACAATTTCTGTAAAGGTGAAATAGGTGAATGAGATATTAAAGGTATTCATCACAGTGTAAACAATTTTTTTTCTCCTAATAGAACATAATTGTTATTTGGTCAAAGGATTTAAAATCCAAATCTCCACAGTTTTAAAAAGGTTCTTCTAAAATAACATTAGGTTCCTTTTTTTATAGTGTTAAGGTCCAATAATTTTTATAATTTCTATTCATTTCTCTGAATATCTAGACTGGAAAGTTTGTTGTCATCTACTGTGTTTCTAAAGTAAGATTTATCAGAGTTTCACTGTGAAAAAGTCCTTTTTGCATAGCAAAGAAATATCAGGCATAGTAATTCAAGTTGTGGTCAATTCAAACAAATGTGCATTCTAAATAAACCTCTACAAGTGCTGAATTAAAACAGAGTCACAAATTTTCCATCTCTGCTGTTGTTTAACCCCAGTCAGCAGCTAATTTACATTTCTTGTTTCAGGCAATAAAAAGAATTCTGAAACAATCTGTAAAATTCTGAAGGTATGTGGTATTACACAATAGCACAATCCTTGGGATAAATTTTAAAGTAATTTTGGCCCTTTTATGGAATTACTCTTTACTTTAAAAATAATTAAAATAAAATTTCATGCTTCTGACTGTAATTCGGAATATCAGTGACATTGCATCTCCCTGTAACTACTGATCAAATAGCTCAAGGAACTGGAGTAGGCAGAAACAGAATAACGGAACAGTTGAGGTTTGAAAGGACATCTGGTGATCATCCAGTCCAACTTCCCCTGCTCAAAGCAGAGTCGTCTAGGCCTGGTTGCTCAGGGCTACATGCTGTTGAGTTTTGAATATCTCCAAGGGTGGAGACTGCACAGTCTCTCTGGGTAACCTCTTCCAGTCTTTAAACACCCTGAAAGTAAAAAGTGTTTTCTTATGTTTAAAACTAATTTTTGGTGTTTTGGTTTGTGCCCTTTGCTTCTTGTCCTCTCACTGGGCACCACTGAGAGGAGTCTGCTCCTTCTGCTTTACCCTCCACCATCAAGTATTTATATGCATTGATCAGATGCCCCTGAGTCTTCTCTTCTCCAGGCTGAACAACCCCAGCTCTCTCAGCCTTTACTTGTATGCCAGATGCTCCAGTCCCTTCATCATCTTTGTGGCTTTTTGCTGGACTTGCTCCAGTATGTGTCCATCTATCTTGTACTGGGGAGGCCAGAATGGGACCCAGCACTCCAGAGATGTGTCACCAGGGCTGAGCAGAGGAGAAGGATCACTTCCCTCAACCTGCTGACAATGCTTTGCCCAATGCAGCCACAGGTGCTGTTGGCTTACTTTGTCACAAGGGCACATTGCTGGCTCATGTTCAACTTCTTGTCCACCAGAATAATGAAGCAAATCTGCTTCAGTGGGTCCCCAGCATGTGCTGGTTCATGGCCTTATTCATCCCCAGGGGAAAGATTTTGCATTTTGTGCTGTAAAATTTGATGAGGTTCCTGTTGGTCCATTTCTGCAGCTTGTGAGGTCTTTCTAAATGGCAGCTCAACCATATAGTCTATCAACCACTCCTCTTGGTTTTATATTGTCTGCAGACTTACTAGGGGTGCACTTCTGTCACATTGTCGAGGTTATTCCTGATTGTCTTAAGTAGAACTGGACCCAATATCAGCATCTAGGTGCATCACTACTGACTGGCTTCCAGCTGGACTTCATGCCACTGATCACAGCATTTTATCCACTTTTCAGTGCACTTTGTTGCCCGCTTTTGTATGAAGACATTACAAAAGACAGTGCTGAAAGCCTTACTAAAGTCAAGATAAACAACATCCACTGCTCTTCCCTTACCCCCAAGTCAGTCATTTCTTTACAGAAGGCCATCAGGTTGGTCATGTTTGAGTTCTCCTTCCCAAGTCTATGCTGACTATTTCTTATTGCCTTCTTGTCCTTAATATGTATCTGGGTTTAAATGGTTTCCAGGATTATTTCCTCCATCATTGCTTGAAAATGAGTGATTTTTGGTTTCTTCTAGTCTTCAGGAACCTCCCCTGATTACCTTTTATTGAGAGTAGCCTTGCAATGACACAGGCTACCTCCCTCAGCACTTGTGGGCAATGACCACACGTGGCAGAAAGGCTATTGCACTGGCTGTGAGAGACATCCTTTCTGATTTTGCTACACATTTTAAAATGCTAATTCCAGGATCCCAGTTAAGGTTGATCTAAACAGTGTTTAAGCCATACTGCATTACTTTTAACAAGACCTGACACGATTCTAAGAAATGTTTGAACAGTGCAGTCAGTGTTTCGTCTTTTAATGGGAATAAAACCATTACTTCATTTGCCAGTGCCATTGTTCTTACTGTATTAAATTCACTTATCATAAAATTTTTTCTCTAGTCAACTTGTCAGACTTCTTTTAGGCCTCTTACTACATATCCAAAAAATGCCAGAGTTGCCTCAGGTTTGTTTGTTTGGTTTTTTTTTTGGTTTTGTTTTTGTTTTTTTTTCAGTTAGGCATCAAATTTTGCTCTGTTTTTGATGACAGAATTAAGGACAACTCCCTACAGCTTCTAATGTGTGTGTTATTCAAGACTTCCACCTTTCTATGACATTTGCATTAACTGTAGGAAAGCTCACCTACCAGAAGCAGAAACCTTTCTGCTTGTCATTCAATGTTGAGAAGACTTGGTTTTGTTTTTGGTTTGTTTTTTTTTTTGTAGTCCAGGTACATGGTGGTAAAGCCCCTGAGCACATTTTAATTTTGTGAATGGACAGCATTATGTAATTTAAGACTATTTGGAGAATTCTGGCTCCTCTAATCCTTGGCAGAAGGGAACTTCAGTGAAATGCAAGAAGGCTGGCTCAATAGCATAGAAATCTAAATAGCATCTCTAACGAATAGAGAGTGGACTAATAACATGGTAAGTGTGGAGTTTTGTTAAAGAATAAACCGAGCTGAAAATAGCTTTGTTAAAGTTTCTGGGGTTTAACTTGACCAGAAGCTCTGATTGTTTGCAAAGTAAATACTCACTGTATTTCTTTTACAACTTTTATATCTTTTCTTTCTTGTTCCATCTCCTTGTATTCCTGGCATTTTGTAGGTCTTATTGCAAGAAAATTTAAAATGGAAGGGTTTTTTGCTTGATAAAAATAGCACGTATCTACATTGTGAGATATTTTGTAACACTTCACAGATCAGTGCCTTCCTAAAGTGATTGTGAAGAGACTGGAATAATTTGCTCTGGAGTAGAATAGTCTAAGTAACAGCTACCAAAAAAAACCCCTTAAGGAAGTAATGAAAACCAAGTCTTTTGGGGCTGTCCAGAAGTATAACCACACATACTGTGAAGAATTAGACTGGAAGATGCTCAGAAAATTACAGTTTTAACAACATTAAACTATGTTGATGAAACTGAACACTATTTACATTTAATCATTTATCATTTAAACTTCAATCATTTGCATGGTTGGAATGTGTTCAATTTTAAACATCACTATTGCAGCTCTGTTGAGCTAAAGTGTTGCATAATTTAATGCTGAAGTGCCCGTACTTGGATGATACAAATCAATGAAGTGCTGGTATCTAGTTTGGAAAAGTAGATAGTTATACAAGCTATCAACAAATACTTGGGTATTATTACAATAATCACAATACTGTTTTTGTAATTGGTTTAAAGCTGGATTTTTTCATGGTAACTGAGAAATTTGCTAAAACTTCTCTAGGTATATAGTGAAAGACTTGGTCTTCAGAAAACATGAATTTCCTTTGCTTGTAAACCTGTCATTTAAAAAGAGAATACAATTTAACACCAAACTTTTTTTTTTTTTAAGTGGAATGGAATGGATGGAATGTGTAATGCAAGTTTCTTACTTGAAAGTCTTTCAAGATCTGAGTTCAACAGCTGCATTCCAAATCTACTTACCATCATGATTTATGTTCTCCATCACTTTCAACTAACAACACACACCTGCTCTGTTAGGATATGACTACCTGCTGAGGAAGAATAAGGCAAACACCATTCTTACTGTTATGTCTTTAGAGTACTTGGTTTTAGTTACAGTAAGTCATAAATGTTTGATTAAAAGAGGATATCACTTCCACAAAGATTTTTGCCTATCATAGACCTTTGTGAAGTGCAAACCAAAATACTTAGTTGCAAGCCTTGAAATCAATGTGATTAAAAAGTGAATCTTTATAATCAACTTGTTTTCCTCTTGGTTAAGAATCAATCAAATATTGTCCTGATATAAAAGGTGTAAAATACATACTTCAGTGAAAACGGAATGAAGATTTTGGATAATCATATTACAGGATTATCAAACCTCTTCAATACATGAGATATGTATGCACATCTTTAAGAATAGAGAAAGAAAGAAACTAACAAAACTCCTACTTGACAGTAAGCTGTGCCTGAAAGTCAAGTTTAATTCTTCTATGTAGGTACAGCTGGTAGGATTCACAACAAAGTATGTTTTCTTACAAAGTGGAAAAAAAAGTGTACTATGAATTATAGTTAATAAAAGTTCTCTAAATCCTAGCTGCATTTGCTGGGAGATATTCAGGTTTGGTACAGTGGCAGTGTTGAGTAAATGACTTGAAAGGTAGAAAACAGTACACTTTCGTGGCTGTAATCAGGATTCAGCTGTTAAAATTGAAGCTGGGAGCCAGGAAACCTGACCACTCTGGCTGACATGCATACATTTCTTCCATACTTTCTAGGTCTGGATGCTCCAGTTAAATAACCTACCTGCACTGCTACTGCTGCTGCTACATGAAATTGACTTATTAGTTTCACTGGTCATCTTAGCTATGGTCAAACTAGAAAAAAATATTTGAAACTTAGGGAAGTAATTGCAGAGGCTGAAGGGTAGGTGGAGGTAAATTTGGTAAAGCTTTAAAAAATGTCAACAATGACATTTGGATGAACCCAAAACCTAATGACCCCAAACCCCACTCTTTAACCAGCTGGATTTCATAGTGGTGTGCAGGTTCTTTGAATGACTTTGGCAGGGCATAACAACAGCTTTGAGTAAATGAGCTATGGGATTTATAATTCACTAGAGTAAGATTTTCATAACAGATACCCTAATAAATGCCCAGGGTATCCCCAAGGAATCCCCAGCATTCCCTATATCACAGTTACATATCCCCAGGTTCTGGGTTCAGCTGATCCCAAGAGGATTTACAGAAGCACAGGAGCACAAAGGCTATAGCACAAGTTATTTTTTGGCTGAAGCCAACTGATCCCTGATTTAAGCACAGGTAATAGTCACTGTATCAACTTCTAACTTCACTTCTAACAGCTACCAGTAGGACATATTCAGGGACAGAACACAGGCAAGCCTGTAACAGTGTCCCTCCAGGACATGTTCTGGGCTCCTGAACTCTGAAACTAATGGATGTCCTGAATAGCAGGTTGTGCCTTTCTGTTCAATAACTCTTGATGAACATTTCTTCTGTCAATTTGTTTGACTGAAGTAATTTGAACGACATCTTAGTTTCACTAAAAAGAGAATCATGTCATAAAAAAGACACAGAAGGGAAACACAGAAAGTATGTCCTCCTTTCCACACAAGACTAATCTATTAATTTCCATTGGTTTTGTTTCTGTATTAATATACTATTATTAATACTTTATTAATATACTACGTTAAAAGAACAAAAATACTTATTTTCAGACTCTCAGCTGGCACGAGGCAATGTAATTCTAGTGATGTCAATGGTTTACAGCTTCACCTTTTAGTAAGAAATTTATGTACTGTACATCTTGCTGATATTCTTTTACACACATAAGATCTTTTTTGGTGTGATTTTTCTTTCTATTGTGAAAGATCTACTTTAAATGCCTACCTGTTTAGTTAAAACATATTCATATATTCTAAGTGTCTTGTGTTCTTGAATTAATAGTATCAGAGGCATTTGTAATGATCAGCATTTCTCATTTCTGCAACACTGTTTCACTTCATCCTTAAGTGGGTCTTTTGACTAAAACCCAGAAACAGCCAGCCTGAAACTGTAAAGAAAGTGAGGATTTTTACAATAACCTAACTTTTTTTAAGCTTAAGATGAGCTAGATCTATCAAAGAAAACTCTCATTCGGATATCTTTCTTTGTATATGGCTCTGCTCTAATGTTTTGGATGCTCAGTTGTAGGACTGTTGAAGCATCACCATAAACTTAAACTACCAAAACTTTTTGATGAAATAGGATAGGTAATATTTAGAACAATATAAATTGTGTTAGTGAAGTTCAGTATAGCTTTTTCTGAGAATATGGAGTGCAGAGTAACTGTGACTGAGTGAGGTACGTATAGTAGAGGAAGGCATCTTGTATGCAATAGCAATATCAGGACTCAGGCAATATCAGGACTCTCCTAGCATCAGAAGATGAAACTATACTTTCTTATCAAGGCCTATCTCATAACATGATTGAATAACTGTACTTATTTCAGAACATGTTGGTTGCTGATTTGTATTTGACTCCAGTGCTTCTTGCTTTTTTTCTCTATTTAATGCCCACATATGTATGGGGAAGGCATACTTTAACATTTTCCTTTAACAGCCCCTTTGAGTGACATTGTTCCATCATGACTTAGCAAAAATAATTCCTTTACCCATTTGATTTGACTTGTCAAAAGTAGTTTTTGCAATAACATTTTGATTCAAGAAAAATGAATATATTTATCTAAGAAAGAACTGAATATGAAACAATATACAAACAACTTTGACAGTATTGAGTTCTGATGAGGTTTGTTTTTTAGAGGTTTACTGTGCCTCTAAAATTCTATATTTTCTTATTCATTTTCTACCTTATTTTAGCAAGCAGTTTGTAACCCATTGATTTAATGAAGAGGCTCCATGAAGATTTTATAGAGAAAAAGATGTACAAAATTTATTTACATACATACATCCAAAAGATTCTTTTTAAATGAACCTGTAAATGTTCCTTTTCAACCTTGTATTTAAAAATTCCTCTTTAATCTATGCTGAAATCAACAGAGGTTTCAGTGACTTAGTAAATAATAATTTGCCACACTAGAATTTTTTAGTCTCACATGACAGCATACTTTGTTCGTATGCTTTTAGTTGAACACTTCATGAAGTAAAACTTTTTGAAATGGCTCTGTTATATGAGGTTTGTTTATGAAGATATGCTTTAAGGAGGTTATGGGAATTTGCAAAGCTTATTATTGGATGTTTAGAGGAAGAGTGGAAAGCAAGGAAAGAAAGGGATCAAGGTAGATCAGAGAGAAACCAGAGTGGAAAAATGGAGAGGGGAGGGGATGCTGGTCAGAGCATTTTTATGCCCAAGCCCCAGGTCTGATCACTATCTCTCTTCTACCGTCTTGTTAAACTCTGCTCCTGGGTATTTTTATGTGTGTTCTCTAGTGCTTGTGTGTGTGTCTGTGTGTGCACGCATGTGTATATATGTGGAATTGCTAGAGAACTTCCAGTGGAACAGCTGGAGAGTAAGGATGAGAGGTCAGGAGACAAGCAACTAGAGGAACTGGGATCTAGGGTCCACCCCTGGATAGACCAAGTATCCAGGGACAGCTACTGGAGTGGTCCATGTGCATGAACTTCCATCCTGGTTAACCAAATGAGGAACAGGACAGTCTATGCTGTTCATTTCTGTGTGAATGGTTTTTATGTTCACATGGGTTTTAGAGATCACCAAAGCCATCTGTGGTTGAGGAAGAAGGAAAACTCTCCTGAGTCCCCAGGCTAGCTTATGAAAGGCACAGTCATGAAAGGGAAGCCAGCTTCCCTAACAATCACCTCTACCTTTTATAAAAAAAAATTGTAACAAGTCTTACAAAAACTATACTTGAAAAGTTCTTTATGCCTATTTATTAGGGTTCGTTTATGAAGGAAAACCTGTATGCCAAAGGGAACTGAGACATAACCAGCTATGTAATTAAATATGAAACTTTACACAGCCTACATCTTAGCACAGAATTTTTTTCAATACGCTTATGAAATTCTTATAATGCAAAAATATTTCTCATATAAAAGCTGATTCATGAAAAAAATGCTTCACAAAAACCCAAAGACAAAATTGTGTATGTACAGCCCTGGATTAATGTCTGGAAATAAAGTGAATCCAACAAAATGCTACTTCCTGCCAAGGTGCATGTCTTCTTGGTTCTCTATTACAATGTTTTTTCTGTAGAATCAGGAATATCTTATTGTTTGTTCTTTTTTGCTTGTAATAGTTTGAAAAGGTACTATATAAACTGTAAAAGATCCCTTCATTTCATATTTTTCTGTTTGAATATAGTGCCGGAGTTATAAGCTTGTTATACAAAAGCGACAAAAAGCTCTTTCAGACCAAATTCTTGATTTACTTATCGTTCCTACCCTTTTCTGCTTTAATATATTCAAACATTTCTTTAGACTAGCATAACAAAATATGATTATATTAATCACTGGATTTTTGTTGTGTGATGTATCTGTGTAGTGGCTTGACCCTGGCCAGCAACCTGGCACTCACCAGCCACTCACGCAGCCCATCCCCACAGCAGGATGAGGGGGACACTCCTAAGAACAAAACTGTGAAAAACTTATGGGCCAAGATGAAGACAGTTTAATAAGTGAAGAAAAACACTGGAAAGAAAATGAAGTGATGCAGAGGCAATCACTCACCACCTCCCACCAGCAGACTGATGTCCAGACAGTCTCCAAGCAACAGATACTTTGGAAAGACTCCTCCCTCCAGTTTTATTGCTGAACATGATGTTAGATGGCATGGAATATCCGTTTGGTCAGTTTGGGTCCCACCTGTGATGCTTCCTTCTTGCCCACCTCCAGCCTACTTGCTGTGGGGGCAGAGTAAGAAGCAGAGGTCTTTATCCTGTGCAAGCACTATCCAGCAATAGCCAAAACATTTGTGTGTTATCAACACTGTTTTAGTCACAAATGCAAAACACACCACCATACAGGCTGCTATGAGAAGTGTGGCCAGGAGGTCGAGGGAGGAGATTCTCCCCCTCTACTCTGCTCTAGTGAGACCCCACCTGGAGTGCTGCGTTCAGCTCTGGGGCCTGCAGCATAAGAAAGACATGGACCTGCTTGAGCAGGTCCAGAGAAGGGCCACAAAGATGATCAGGGTTGGAGCACCTCCCCTATGAAGACAGGCTGAGACAGTTGGGGTTGTTTAGCCTGGAGAAGAGAAACCTCCAGGGAGACCTTATTGCCACCTTTCAGTATTAAAAGGGGCCTAGAGGAAAGGTGGGGAGGGACTCTGTATCAGGGGGCATAGTGGCAATAGAATGAGGGGTAATGTTTTTAAGCGGAAAGAGGGTAGATTTAGATTAGCTCTTAGGATGTTAGGGTGGTGAGACACTGGAAGAGGTTGCCCAGAGAAGTGGTGGATGCCCCGTCTCTGGAAGTGTTCAAGGCCAGGTGGATGTGGCTTTGAGCAACCTGTTCTAGTTGAAGATGCCCCTGCCCATGGCTGGGGGGTTGGAACCACATGATCTTCAAGGTGTCTTCCAGCCCAAAACATTCTATGATTCTATGAGGAAAATTAACTCCATTCCAGCCAGATCCAGTACCAGCTGCTAGATCACCAGATGACTTTTAGGACAGGTTGATAGGCCTAAGTCCTACAGGCCTTATTCACCCTGTAGCACTTAGTTCTACCAACTTGTTCTAAAAGTGGTTCCCTTAAGTCTAGCCCTTATTCCTCAGGCTACCTGTACTTTAAACACTCTTTACCCCAGTGCTACTGTGATTTGTTTGGTCTTCTACCATAGCTTACTTCTTAACAAAATAGATGTAAGGAGCAAGCTTGGTATAGAGTTTTTAAATACACTAATGTTTTTCCAGTTAAGGAACAAACCCCAAGAATTTACAGACCATTAAAGACATATTTCTCAATTCAGTATGCCTTTCTTCAGCTCCTCTTTCCCATAACAGTATCTTTGTAAAAGGATGAGTGGTTGTATTCAGAATAAGACGGTTTTAGTCTCATCAGAGTCCTGGGCTCCCCTTTCTCCTCTTTGTCTCCATCAGCTTGAGGTACAACTCTTTATAGCATCGCACAGCTTCTGCCTGATAACTCTGTTCACATCATGAGATCAGAGATCTCTGCCTGGTGATTTTATTGCCAAAGCCATCTCTTTCTCATTCCTCATACAACCCTGATCCTTCCTCCCCTGCCTCATCTTTTTATAGGGGCAAGTGTGTAGTCTAAGATGTTGAATACAGGATGTTCTCTGTTGAATAGCCCTCAGTGATGAGGGCTGTATTACTGCTCTCTTAGATTTGCAGTTCCAACTGAAATTGAAAGACATCTGAGAAACTAAAGTTCTTTATATGTACCTACAAACAGTCTCCCCAAAACAGCACAGCAAACTTTCACATACAAATCAGCCTTTCTTACATGGAATTTGAGTTTTCTTTCTTTAATTAAAAGTCTGATACAAAGATTTACAGTGCTCAGTCCTCATTTTCAAGGCTCCCTATACATTTTACTGACAACATACATGGTGTTTAAACCTTTCTGAAACTCAGGTTAAAGAGCTGAACAAAATGCAGTTATTTAAATAAGAATCAGATTAGACATGTTTTAGCTTTTGCAAACTCTAAAAAAAAAAATTCCTCTTCTTCTTCCAAAGAATGGTATTATTTGGCTCTATTTCTATTCATGTTATTTAACTTTGAGGTGGGTTTTATATACTTTTCCAAGTGTAGTCCTCTACAAATAAGAGGCCCAGTAAGTAAAGCTACAAAGATTTTGCATGAAAACATTGAAAATATAGAAGTGGCTTGGCTTAGTGGAGTGGAGAATTATATAGTTTCAAGTGGCTTTCAACTTTTTAGAGCTATAGCTTAGTTCTTTATTTTTAATAGTGACAGCATGTTCATTTAATTGAATGATGATATCCTTTTGAAAAAGTGATAAGAAGAGTCATGGAACATTTGAGTAAGCACCACTGATTTGTGGTTGCAGCTCTCAAAGCATGCAGTGTAACTGCCAAGCAGAATTACTGTATCTGCTGTTTATTACACTCCAAATGATTGACCTATGTGAATCCTCCTTACCTTGAGCCCAACAAACTGCTGACTTAGTTCTAACTTCAAGTAAGTAAAACAGTGACTTTGGAGCCAGCTCAACACTGTTAGTCAAACTTGCATCAAATACATTCCCCACTTCCATTAGGACTGTCGCTTGAAAATAACTGACTGGAACATAAAATAATTGTCTTTTCTTGCTTTCTCCGCAGATTGTCCAATTGCTTTTTTTTCCCCCACAATAGAACACTGACGGGGTAAATTTGCACACATTGACTCCAAAGCTATTTAAAAGCTTTGAACAAAATAGATTTTTGTCTGAGGAACATTAATAAATAACATTTGAGATTTCACTGTTCATTTAAAATGGATTTTGAAATGACGGATGACTAATTAGAGCATATTTCAACTGCAAAGACATCAATGTTTTTACTCCATGTGACTTGTAAAACTTTCTAATAAGGAAGAAAAAGATGGAGAGAAGAAAAAAAAGAGGTGAAGGAAATAAAGCTTTTTAAAAAGATCTGAATTTCCTTGTATGACTGAGATTCATGCTAGGACTTTCAGAAGATCCACTAAACTTTTCTGGAGCTGTTGTCTTTTTCATACAATATATTATGACTGTATATGGTACCTTACATAATGGATTTAAAATATAGGACATTGCAGTAGGAAAAATTATAGTTATCCAAGAAAAATCAACAAATTGTAAGCAATGTAAAAAGATTTGGAAACTGCAATTTTTTTTATTGGAAAGCTGCTCTAATTTATCCTGAATTATCAGTAAAAAAAGAAGGTTAAAAATAAGCTTCCTAGGAACTAACACACTTGGAAATTTCACAGGGCCACTGATGTATATAAACTAGAGGGACATATGGCCACTGACCTTGTTTTAGAAAGGTGAAGCAGGAGGTTGAAGAGATGATCTCCCATGGTCCCATTCTCCCAGAATGACTTTGTGATTCTATGCCTGATGGAATCTCAGTAAAGGGACAGGTAGACATGAGTCTGACATTTTAAAGGGTTTTATTGAGAAACATGAAAAAGAAATTGGAAGAAAACACTTAGAAATTAAAACACCAAAAGTTAAAGAAGAAAAACAGTAAGAGACAATCATAACATTTTAGTGTTCACAACATTTTAACGATCCTGTCTTATTTTTTGTGATGCATTGCTATTAATGACCAAATTGATATGATCTCAGAAACATGTCTTAGCATTAAAGTGTTTATCTTAAATGACACCAAATTCTTAGCAAAAAGCAGATATTACCTAGAGCATCATATATTTGTCTAAGATATTGTCATGGTTTTAGCTGGGATAGTTAATTTTCTTCACTGTAGCTAGTATAATGCTGCATTTTGGACTTCGTATGAAAATAATGTTGATGATAACACACTAATGTGCTAAGTACTGCTTACACTAGTCAAGAACTTTTCCAGCTTCCCATGCTCTGCCAGGTGCACTAGAAGCCGGGAGGGGAGGGGGCACATCCAAGAGACCTGATCCGAATTGGCCAAAGGGATATCCTATAACATGTGACGTCATGCCCAGTATATTAACTAGGGAGAGTTCGCCGGGGGAAGCAGAAATTGTGGCTCGGGGACTGGTGGTGTTGGTCAGCGGGTGGTGAGCGATTGCAGCACTTGCGTTTTTTTTCTTTTCCCTCTTTTTCCTGGGTTTCATTTCTCTCTCTCATTATTTTTAAAATTATTATATTATTAGCGTAATTATTATTATTATTATCATAATCATTATTGTTTTCATTACCATTACTACTATTACCATCTTATTTTATCTATTAAACATTTTATCTCAACCCATGAGTTTTCTTGCTTTTGCTCTTCTGATTCTCCCCCTTCCGACTGGGGTGGGGGGAGTGAGTGAGCAGCTGTGTAGTGCTTAGCTGCTGGGCTAAACCATGACAGATATCAAATGATATTATTCCAGAAAAGTAAGTTTCTTCTCCCTTACACAAGGAGACTAATATAGTTATGACTATCAAATAACCTAGGAAAGGACAGGCTCAAATATAGTAGATTGCAAATCCCCAAAAAATCTCTTTTCATTTGGGACAACAGATTTCAACTCTGGAAATTAGTCCTGAGGGAAGCCTAGATAAAAGCAGGTAGTTTCTCTTCTACTTCTCAGTCTTTCAGTATGTACTGCACCTTTATCTTACTTCTATTGTCTTTGATTTCCTTGAAATTTATATTTATTTATTTATTATTCTTTATCATTTGCAATCTGGTTATATGTAAGAAGAATCCATATTCTAGAAAGATTTTGAGGTAAATTTTTGGGAAGTCAAACTTTGTGGTAATATTTTAAACTTTTCTCATTTGCATAGTATCTTCTATGTCTGTTTGGAATGTGTCAGAAAAAAGATAGAAAGGTTAATAAAAACTTACATTAAGTTATGCTATGTGGAAACAAAGCAAACTGAAGACTAGAAAGATGTGTGGGGAAAAAAAAAAGAGAAAACTGGTGAAGGTTGATGTTTCAGATAAGTAAATACACAACGGTTTAGAAACTTTTATTTTATTATTAATTTTACATAGGAGATATTCAAATCCTATAGTGATGGGGCAGAAGAAAATCTGAGTGGGATCAAGAAAAAGGTAAGAAAGATAACTGTAAAACAATGAAACTCTCTAAGACAGCTGGCAAAATGTAACAAGAGATACGTGTCTCATCCACAAGGTACAAAATCATTGGCATAAGTGAAACCTGGTGGGATGAGTC
>WEKW01026065.1:110473-157429 GCA_013389905.1 Sula dactylatra | reverse complement strand
TCAGTATTCGGCTACACTGAAATACATCCCACATGAATAAGCCAAATTTACCAAGTAATCCAAATTGCTCTGGGGAGACATTTAATCATCATCATCATCATCTGTCTATAAAGGGTCTCATCCGTGCATTTAATCAACTCTGATCATAAATATATTTTAAGATCATTGAAGATAATACTGAACAGCATCCAGCCTCATCTGAATACCATCAGTACTCCTTGAAAACCCTTTGGTTCATGATTCCCTTTGACAGTTGCTTTTGGGGATTTGCTAGTTAGTGAATTCTTAATCTATTTAATATGTGCTTGAGTGACAATGTAAAGTGACTATTTTTAGTCAGAATATTGTGCAGTGCTAAGTTAAAGGCATTATAAAGTTCTATTAGAATTGAGCAATTACTTACCTCTGCCAACCAAACTTACAATTTTCTTAGGGTGAACTCAGCATCATCCTATTCCTAGACTTCATAGCGGTCCCTTACTCATTGTTACTAGGATGAACTATTAAAAACTATTTCTCAGCTAAGGTGAATTGATCCACAATGTCTTAAGTGGCCAATAGTCTTCATTCCAAACACTTATTTATAGCAATAGCAAAGAGGCTTCATACCTGCTAACCTGTGAGACCAATGTTTTCTTTGCAGCCCACTTTGTTTATCTTTCAACATGGTTCACATGCAGTTTAAGAGGTCACTCACTGACTAACACCTAGGGAATATTACTATTGGAAAACTGCATAATACTGGACTAAAAAACCTCTGCTGCTATGAAAAAAAAAAATGGGCGTTTTAAAGCCTAAAGTGTTTTCTGATTTGAAGTAGAGGCTAGTTAGCATTGATATCTGGTCATTTTCCTTTGCCAACCTAGTATTTTAACAAGCTTCTCTTACACACCAGTAGGCTACCAAATACCAGTTCTGTTTTCCACCCACCCTGAAATGTATAAAGTGAAGAGAACAAACAGAATATTCATTTGATGTTTCAGGAGGGCTTGAAAGTGAGCATAGAAGAAAAAGCAAAGAAGAAATGAGAAGGTTACAAATGTGAATTCTTGTGTTTTGCTGGTCCAAGGCACTGGTACTGCCCTCAAGCAAAAGTGATTCCACCCAGGGAAAGAGTTGCCTGAACACATGATATAGGGTGCACAGTGAACCAGTTAGGTTCTAAAGGGCATTATTTTAACAAAACATGATGGGAGATTGCCATTAAAATTGAAAAAGAAATACACAAAGAAGAAAACATTAAAATGAAAAGTTCGAGTTAGCTGCTGCTTTTTTTTTTTCCTAGAGTGTTATTTTTTCCCAGAAGTTTGCCCAAATTAACCCGCTTGGTTCACCACAATGAATTTTTTCAAAAGCATCAGCTGATATTAAGATATCAGCATTTTCTGTTCCTAAAGATATCCAACAAAAACTTCTAGTATTTCCACAGTCACTAAAAACAGCCAGAAGATTCTTGGTGAAACTTTAAATTATTGACTGAAAAGAGATCCGAAACCATTGTGCAGCACTCAGCAGAGGCTGGTTGGAAAGATCTGATGAGCACTAGTAAGGGTTATATCTGGTCCATCTTGCCCTTATAGTGTAATCAAAGCCCTATCTTAAAATTTTGTCACAGCTTTTATATGAATGACAGCAAGAATCTCTTTCCACCCAGATTTGTAGCAAGATTGCAGCCAAAAGACAAGAGCATTTGGGGCTTTCTTCCTTCTCTGACTGGAACGCAGCAGTTTGCTTCACAGACTACTGATTTCTCTGCAACAGTAGTTCCATTAATACTTGTCTGTTGTTAAAAGGCTGCACCCACCCCAGCCAAGAACAAAATCAAACACAAAAGGAAATAACACCGAAGATCCATCTATGTGAATATTCCTCTCTATTTTTTTACAATAACAGTGAAGGAGAACAGCAGAAGCAATTGTTTCTTGCTATCAGTTTGACATAATACAAACCAAGTGGTTATGGAAGAAATATAGTATTAGCTATCCAAGCATGCATTCAGCCTAGTATGCGCACTCATGTGCACTGGAAAAATGCAGTGCACAAATGCAAACACAACTGCTTGAGAACTGGCAGTATCTCATGTACAGGGATGGGCAGTAACATGGAGAAAAGTATGCTCAAAAATTCATTCAACATTCTTCATTTCACTCTTCTCTTGAATATTGGGTTCACAGATATTTATGACCCTCCCAAAGCAATGCACACAAATACTCACAGAAGCAGCTTTGGTTGCAAAAATGTTCAAAGAAAGAAGAGTCCTAGTACACAGCAGTGTGCATCAAACCTTCCAGCTTTCTGAGGCATAACTGTAGGACACAATTACGGAAAGTGAGAAGGACAAAGGAAATACTCAGGTAGGGAAATTAAGATGTTGTGAGTTTTGTTTTCTGACTATAAATACATTCTCTAATATCACTTTTATAATTTTTTATTGTCCATGTAAATTATCTCCAGTGACTTACGTAAATGAAGTAATACTAAATTTATGCAAGAAGGGAGGTACCTTTGGCATTGAAATGGAATCCAGTGGAGAATTTATTTTTACATGTTTTCATGGGAACATTTTCTCAGGAGGCATTCATTAATTGATACTGAAAACTATTTGTGGATTTGGGAATCTCTCAGTGTGGAAACAGAAACAGCTCACTGCTATTTCCTGTTCTTGGAGTATGGTAGTATTGCGTAAACATCATTGACAAAAGCTGCTAAATATCAGTATTCCAATGAATGCATCTTTCCCTCTTTCACACAGAAATTGTCAGCTATCTCTGTGGCTGCTCCTGTCTCCAGGGTTCCTCAAAAGGCAGAGCCAAGGTAGGTAGGGAAAGGACAGACCTGGAGTCACAAAAAGCTGCTCCCACATAGCTTCCATGGAACTTTTCCAGTGGTACAACTTGTTGTACTGTCCATTCCAGATATGACCAAAAGCAAAGACCCTGGAGACTTTGATCCTGCAAGTGGCCTGAAGGTTCTTGGAGACCAGGCTGGTCACAAAGAACTGCCACAGGAAGATCCCCTCTTGTGGGATGTTACTAATAGTAATAAAAAATACTTGGCACAGACTGTGTGAAAATGCCATAAACTACTGACAGAATCTTACAGTCTTTATAGGCAATGGTAAAAAGTCTAAGGCAATGAAGAATCAGGTCTATTACATCTGGTATTGTCCATTTAGGCAAGACTTCTGCCCATGTGATTCTCACTATGAGGCTAGATTTGTGACAGATTTCTTTTTTCTTTTTCAGTCTGATGCTGTTCATTATCACCACTGACCCAAAATGTTAATAGAGCTTTGTAAAATTTTCAAAATATTTTTTTATTTTTAAAATACTTGTTATTTTTAAAATTTTCACAGAAAGAGATGAGTTTTTGCAAAACTTACTCTTTTTCCCTTTCCCCTTATCTCTGTATGTGAAAGCATTTTCAGACTTTTTTTTTTTAGTAAATGTTCTATTAACCTATGAAGTCACATTAGAATGCTTTATAGACAAGTCTTGCTTGGTTAGTTATATTGCAGCAAATTGTCTTTCCTATGTGATTAAAAAATAAATATTAAGCCACGTTAGTCCCAAGATATGTAACTGTATTATTAATGGCTCTTGTTTGGTACCTGACCTTATAAAAAGATAGTTGATTTTGTTGTTCCAAATAAGTATAAATAATTCAAGGAAGTGTTTTTCTAAGCAGGTTGTTACCTATAAAGATGTAGCTTTTAAAACAGCCTTTAGTATAAAATATGTATAACTGCCACATATATTATTAAAAGGTACCCAAAATTGTTAGCATGGTACCTTATTACCAGAAAAACAAATGAAAATTCTTATATGGAATTCTGTATCAGAAGAGATGCATGAAAGTAGACTGTTTTTTTCTTAAATGTATCTGCTTTCCCTTCATGGGAATTTAAACAAACCTCAGTGTAAGGGCTTCATGATGTTTTGTCTCATTGTTATAAGTTTAGAGATAGCAGGAGAAAATAAGAGCCTGTCTCACAGAAAAGGAAAAATCATGTCTCACTGGAAGGGAAAATAAGCATATTTGCCATCGAGAGGACAATCTGCTATTTCACTCCTTTGATGCAGTTTGTATTATGATGGTCACAATGTCAGGATTAATTAGACCAGAGGGTGATGTAAATGCCAAAAGAAAAAGTTGCCGTACATCTGTTCTAATTTATCTCATGGATGTTCCTTCAGTGAGTAAGTGAAAAATGTGGCTTGGGCCATCTGTGACCCAGTTAGAGGGAGCAGGATGGCTTGTTGCCTTGCCGGTGCCAGGACAGGAGTTGTGACAAGAAGGTCAAAGGATGGTCTGAAGACTGCTGGGGAGTTTCCACTCATTGTATGCAAACCTCTGAATGGAGAGAGGTAGGAGAGATTCTCAGGTGACCTTGAAAGGGAAACTAAAAGCTGGATCTTCTCAGGCAATCCTCTCTAGGAAAATCTTCAGCCTGTTAGCAAAGGAACAGACATATTGACAAGTGTCCATTTATTGATGCAGAAATAGTGCCAGTAAGAAAGCCAGTTAGAATCCCTATGGGAGGAGGAAAAAGTGTCCTCTTAACATCAACTTTAAACAGGATTTAAGACACTCAACAGGAAAGAAGGAAGGATAGCAGATGACTCCTTTTAAAGATTCAAAAAAAGTTTTATATTGACCTGTACTTTCAATATAAATTTTAGAAAAATGAGATGGGGGTGCTTTACAACATGATATAATGAACAATGAGCAAAAGCTTTGTGTGTTTGATCAGCCATCTATGCAGTTGAAAGAACAGAGCAGACAAGATGAGCTAGCAGAAATTCCACATGTGGTTTTCAAATGTAGGGTCATACAGAACTTGGGGAATTATGGAAAATAGTAAAACTGTAGTTAGCCGGAATATATTTCTCACATACAGCTGCCTGACAGGCACCAAAATTCAGTTTAATTGGGCCAGCAAGAATCTGTGTTTTATCTGGTAACGAATACAAATATTGGCAGTCAGAACAAAAGAGTATTGGAAAGCAATGAGTTAAAAATAATAATAAAAGAATAAACTATTTGAGAGCTGACAAAGTGCTATGTAAACAGCCAACTGGAGATGAGTTTGTAATAAGCAATAATGGCCATCAGAAAGTCAGTGCAATTTTCTGTTGAATAAGCTAAGGGATCACATCCTGGGGTTTTAACTTTCCTCCACGTGCTAGGAAAGAATTTAGAGAGGTGTAATTAACAATCATGCTTCTACAGGGATTAGCTGAAGAGAAAAATTGGTACAGGGATGGAAAGGAATTAGCTAACAGTGCTGTAATGCCAATAGGAGAAAGCTTTGTCAAAAGAAAAAAAAAAAAAGACAAAAGAAGAGAGGGAGAGTTTTTAATAAGGTATCCACATGAATGAGCATAACTACGAAGGAACAAGATTTAAAAAACTGAAGTATATGAATAAGGGTGCGGAAAAGCAGAAATTATATGAAGCAGCAGGAAATTGTGAGAAGGTGTCCCACAAGTGGAGCCTATGAAAGTGAAGATCAGCCTCTTCAGGAACTGCTGAACCATATGTCTATAAAAAGCTCCAAAGAAAGCATTAAAAAGACACTCTGATGGAGCTAACAAGCTTTCATTACAGGTAGCTAAGCTAAATAATACATACCTAGAGGTCATTTCCACCACTAATTTTCTGTAACACTTAATTGAATTAATGAAAAGTTGGAACTTTCATTCAAAAGCTCATTGAAACAGATAGATTTAAAGGTGTTCCAGGAAGGTTTTGCTTAACTATTAATTTGCTTTACCAGCACTACTGAGCAAAGGGATTACCAAAAGATCCCACTCAAAGAAAAAACTGGGAAAAATCTCTTGGATCTTTTCACAGGCTCAGAGGTACAAAATAGTCCTGACTTTTTTTCATTAACGTCCCAATTTGCTCAAACCCCAACAGTTCTGAATTACTATGCTATTGTTTTCTTCCTAATGTCTGCTATGCATCAATAGTTATAATGGAGAGAGATTGATAGAAAGCTGAGATTTAGTAGCAACTCAGCAATTAAATTCCACAACTAGTCTTTGTTCTACTGTTCCCTGGTGGATACAATCCTGTTCATTAATCTGCATGTTGATTATAGCCCCTCCGTGATATTGATCTGTGTTTCACAGTCCTGAGATTGCAAGAACATGTAGTTGCCACAGGCAGCTACAGTACTGCATATACTTCAAATTAATGCTGAAATATTTAAAGCCAGAAAAAGAAAACAAAATACTAGTGGTCCTTAAACTGATTTGAGCTTATGTACTTTTACCATGACAATATTTTTTTTTCCCTCCAGTTGCTATTAATACAAAGAAAAATTAAATATATTTAGACAAAATTAAAAAAAAGCAAAACAAACCCTTAGAAGTTGTTTGACTCAGGGAATCTCACAAACAGTATTCTGTAATTGTTGAATCAATTTTAGGTCTTTACCACAACTTCTTCCTCTTGTTCAGATCTATTTGTGTGGACAAGTACAAGGAAGCCTATTATTTGTCATTTTTTCTCTAAGACATAGCGAATGCATTTCTCTTGCTCTTGCGTCCCAGTTCCATATTCTGAATCTTCTGTATTTTTATTTGGATTTGCTCTAATGTAACAATTGCTTAGTTTATTTTTTGTTTATTTAAGGAATGCACACTCAGATGGAATAGTCCATCTGTGTATTCATCCATGCTTGAACTGAGCAATTATCCTGTCATCTGTCTTCTCTGTTCATCTGTACCACCAGATACAAGAACAGAGGTGAAAGTTCCTGGCTGGAGGAGGCCGTCACATCCCACCTGGAAGAAAATCCTAAGAGTGATGTAGGAGGACAATCTCAAGGAGAGATAAATTTAAATATGACTATCCAAAGAGACAGAGGAGGTATTAGAGTAGATATGCAGGAAAGGGAAAGATGACTCTTAACACCAAGGCTGCCTGGAAAAAGCATACAGCATGTAACAGCAAAAGAAAAGCAGGGCTGGCATAGTCAGTGTGTGCACCTCAGGACCTCAACCCTGTCCCTTTGAAAGATGGCCCACTATGTCAGCGACTTTCCCCTAGTGAGGCAGAGAAAACACTCCTCAACTATTTTTCTTCCAGATTTCTCTTGTGATGAAAAGGGAGTCATTGCAAAGAAGAAAGAAATGTTGCTGAAAGGAGAACAGAAGGAAGAAAAATGACTGGAGAAAAGAAAGGGACTGATGGGGAAAAAAAGAGAAGCGTGAAGTGAATAGAAGAAGCAAAGCACAAAAAACAAAGGAGGGAAAATAGCATTAACCAGAAGATGGAAAGTTTTTCTGCAATATCAATCTTTAGAATGAAGAGCAAAACAGATGCACTACAACATCAGTCTGATTATCAGTAGGACGGCTATCTGTAATAAGATACTAGCCCAGTCCTGAAACATTCATGCATTTACATCCTGGGGATTATACTGTCATTTTAAACATTTTTTCCTTCCCTGAATCAAGAAGACCCTGAGAAATCTTCTTTTAAATTGCTTTCGCAAATTGCTAATAATACCAGTACAGCCAATAACCACTAAGTTACAATGTAGATGTGAAAAGTTTGGGTTTGGGTTCTTGGTTTTAATGGTTTTGTGCAGACCTGTACAATGCTGTTACAGATTTATCTGCGTGCCCTGCAAGTATAATTCACATAGTATAAGATCCTTATGTAAGTCTCTTTCATGGTGAATATTTGCAAAGATTATTCAATATCTTCTGTTGGTGCTATTGCATTTTATATGGATTTAAATTATTTAAAATATGCACTGGGTCAAGAACTATGTGAAAGCTCTGCCTCACTTGCAATGTAGCTAATAGCTGAGGTGGTTTAAGGCCATCTTAATCACTGCTTAACTCGACACTTCACCAGGGATTACGAATCAGGCTTGATTAAAGTGAACCCATACCTTGGCCACTGGAGTTCGTAGCTTGACATCTTAATACAAACCCACCTTTATCGGGGGGTTGTATGAATATGTTGGGCTGTGAAATGAAGCATAAGCACACGTTTGCTTTGCGCTCCTTCTTGCCAGCAACTTTTGGCAGAGAGACAGAGCCAGCAACTGCGAGCAGCAGCTTCTTAAGCTGCAAGAGCTGGATCCATTAGAAATTTTCTGCCTGAGTGTTAATTCTCAACCCGGTGGTAATAGTACCCACCTGAGAAGAGACAATCCCAAGTCACACCACTTCCAGAGTTAAGCAGAACAGATATTTACCCCTTGCCTCGCTCGGAGAGGTGTCCTGTGTCTGACAGTATCTGGTTCTCATTTTTCACCAGCATTTCCTGTGGATCATTTAAAATTTTTCCAAAAAAGCAGTTTGTCAAAACAGATCAAAATCCGTGGTGAGTTTACACTTTAGTGAAGCAATGTGGCTTGTTTTCTGCTTTCTGCCCAGCTCCTGAAGCAGACAGACACCTTGAGCAAAACAACAGACAGCTCTAAATGAGCCGGAGATTTTCTCTGACAATATTTTTGTTATCAAACGTCTGGCTGTACTTATTTTTCATTCACTGACTGCTTGATTCATTGCCAGTGGTTCTCTGCCAGTGGAAACACCCATGCCAGTGGATGGCTAACAGCACTATGGCTTTAAACTCCAGCCAGATTTCACAAAGCTTAGCCAGCAGGAGCTGCCTGGAAAACGCACAGGGTCGGTGCATCTCCTGGGTGCAGCGAGGGCTGTGACTGGGAGCACCTCAGTGCTCAGACCCTGCAGGGGCTCTCTGTTGCCAGAAACTGCTGGGGCTTCCACCCACCACTAATGAGCTTCTTAAATATACACCCAGTTTTAGCTATCCCACTAATTGCATTTTTTTTTGTTTCTAGATATGGTCATTTCCACGCCTGAGTTTTCTGCTTCTATTCTGCATTGGGTTTAGCCAGTTCTTGCCTCCTGTTTAATTTTTCTCTGTTTTATTTCCTATCTTCATGAGACTTTCCTCAGAGGTCATGTCTTCCTGATGTTTTATGTTCGGACATTCTCATTTGTTGGCCTAATATTTGTTTTATGAGTGTCCACTTGTTTTTTGATTTTTGTTGCTATTGCCTCCATTTATTTAATGGTATTGCCATTTCCACCAGCCTGACCTTACTCTTTGGACTGCTGCTTTTATCATCTAGAGCAACACTTCCTCCTGACTTTGATCCTAAATTACGTCTTTCATGTGAGGATCATTCAAATGGAATTTGGAATTCAGATTTCCTGAGCTTGATATTGTAAACCCCAGAGTAGTTCTTGAGAAAAGAAAGGCCACCCGAATTTGATTAAAGCCAAAAGGGTTGGACAAGCATGTTGCAAGTTGTCTGTTCCTGCACAGATCAGCCCCGCAGAGCCGTCCCTGCTCCCCGTTTGGCAGAAGTATCCTGCCACCTTACAGCTGCTGGCAAGCCTCTGACTCCCACTTCCAGTGGCAATCTGCAGGGTAAGGCACTGTGCGGTGTCAGGACGGCTGGCAGAGTCCGGTCCTCCGTAAGCAAGAACATGCGAAGTTTTACCTTGGCTGTTTCCTTGCTCCTCACAGATGAAGCTTCCACTTCTCTACATTTAATCTTAGCCATGCTCTGTGCTTTGTATTTGCTCATACAGTCTCTCTGTAATGATGCACTTTATACATCCTTTTATTTATTATTTTAAATTCTTCTCAAAAAGCCCATCCAGCCTTGCACCCGGAAGGTTGATTCACCATCCGTTCAACGTGGAACACATCAGGGTAAATAAAATTTGGGTAAGGAGGTTCAGAGTAAACAGGCCAAATCTTTCTAAAATATTGGAGGTGACAACGCATCTTCATCATCCAGTTTTCTGTGTATTGAGTACAGCCGTTTGCTTTGAAAATTTTGTCAGTCCTTAATTTTGAACCCTGTCTTTCCTTTCATCTTAGACTATAGCAGACGTGAGATATGACGGAGAGACCTGAGGAGGGAGGAAGGAGACTTAACAAGTTGAAGGCATGGGGTTTATGTAAAAGCTAGTGTTACATATTTTTCCACATCAAAACCCAAAGAATAGGCACTGAAATGACCTCAATTTCTTTTTACAAACAGATGCCTTAGGGCTAGTGGATTTTAATCTCATATGCACGCTGCACGTGGTTGTCTATCTTAGAAAATCTGGGGCTCTTAATGCTTGCACACGTGAAAGGCTAATGTTTTATGGATTTTTCTGGGGTACAGAAGTGCCTGGAGTTTTGAAATTAGACCTTAATTTGTGGGCTAAAGAAACCAAATCTTGATCTATCCAGAATTGCCTTTCACTTTTTTACATTTTAAGGTGTGTTTCAGCCCCAGAATTTAGAGGATTATGTTCATCCCTTAATTATTGCAAGTGACCAGGCATTTATCTTCCTGTGTCTAACATATTGAAAATTATGCAATTTACTTGAGAATTTTAAAAAAGAAATCAATATGTTCCCATGATAAACATACTGTCTACCCTTCCTCACATTGGGGAAGCTAGTCAGGGGAAGTTAATTGCCTAGTCCTGGTAGTGCGGAGAACAGCATTAATAAATGGGGTGTACTGGCTTGTATAAAGGACAGATGTGAGTTTTCTGCTCCACTGTACAACGAATTAATTCTCTCTCTTTTCCACTTTTTCTCAATTTATACATCACACTGACCACTGAAAAGCTGTGTTTAAAGTCTCTTTGGCAAAGTGTTCCCAGAGCCAAATCCTGGCCACATCTTGCACTGCGTGGCCATCCATTCAGTCCTCATTCCTGAGTCAGATCAGTCTGGAAAAATGTTCAAATCTGAGATGCAAGTGAAGCTTAATCTGAAGATGGGAATAGCTGAGCAGCAAGGACAAGAGAGGTTTGCAAGCTGACCTATGCCCCATCTCACCTGCTGTCATCTACAGACACTTTCTCTCTCTCCCCCTCTCTCCCCTCTGTATTACTACTTGCCCCTGGGGACTACAATTTCTGAACTCTGTTGCAGCCCTTACCAAAAAAGCTTGCTGCAGAGGAAAAGGTAGAATCTAGAAAACAGTCAAAATGGGGTTTGGCAAGTCGAGTGGTGCTTCAGGAAAGAGTGACTTCTGGCAAAGATATTGTGTAAGCTTTAGCTGTGCACTAGCAAAGACAGAGCCATTCAGGACTCCTGGCTTTCCACGCAGCTGAGGAAGGGCAAGATGGCACTTAGGGTTCTCTGGCTCCTCTGGTTTCTGCCCACTAGAACTTGTGCTGTTGCTTATGTGGTTGAAAGATTAGGGCAATCGAGCTAGTCCAGGGGGAAGGAGGGACCTGCCATGCCTAACAGAATTGCAAGGCTACTGTGGTTGGAAGAAAGAAAGACGGCAACAGGACAGGCAGAGACAGCCGTAGGTTCCTAAACCCTTTCAGGTAGGTCTTATTCTTGTAGGCACAGCACAGGCCAAGAAAGATGCCCATTACTGTGGACAGGAAAGGTGTTAACCTGCAACATGCTAGTTACTCTGTGGGAATTTCCTGCACGGATGCTGTCAGCCAAAGGGAAACATGGAAGAGGCAAACATCATTGTCCTGACAGCGGCGCTTAGAGCACTTACCCGAGGAGCTGCTGTGCAGCAGCTATGACTGCGTCACATGCACCCCTGAGATTACTTCACAGTAGCCTCTTTTATGCCCCAGTAGCCTCTTTTATGCCCAAAGTCAAAGTCTGATCTGTTACCATTCTAGAGCTCAATCTTCTTTCAGAACTTTTCTATCAATTTCTGCCTATCTATCGTAGGCAGGAGTATGAAATATTACCCTTTCCCTGCTTGTGTCACTAATCTGTGCCTCCCAGCCTCCACACAAAAGTAGTCAGACACTATTTAGAAATATGTTGTTTCAGTAAAATGTACTTTTGTCAGAAAAAGAATTTGTCTAAGATTATAGGGACCTCTCAGTCTGGTGTGCAGAGGATTTCTGCAGGCTTGGAGGTTACGTAAGCATAAATCACATATCATATCATATATATATATACTCTATAGTATTTTTAAGAAGTCACTTTTTTAAACATCTCCTTTTAAAGTTTCCACTCGCTGGGGACAAGGTCTACCATTCACATTGATTTATTTGTTCTACTGCTCCGATCTACTGTTCCCCACACACTTGCCATGGTAAGTCTATGTGATCCGACTGTATACCTGCACGCTAGATAAGGTGTACAGAATATGGTTTGAGGCATTCACACTAAAGCACTCTTCCAAGATCATTCAGGATCTAATGTGAAGTCCAGCAAAATCAGTGGGACTCCTGACAGAGACTTTAGTGAGGTATGGATTGGGCAATATGTACAAAGACACTTTAAAAAATACATTCGCAAAGAATTTGCTGAAGAGATCCCTGATACTCTTTCAAGCCTAGGCAGTAAAAATACGAAGAAGATATGTTTGATCACATAATTTTTTCCTAAAGGAGATTTGAGGTATTTGTCTTGCAGGCAAATTATAGGCCAGAAACAAAGAAGGTGTCTACATTTATTTTTAATATGAAAGTTTTTAATACAGAATGCTACCTTATCTAATGGCACAATGAATCCATGCAATAGAATACTATGGCAAGCATATTTTCATTAAATGTTAAAGTCTATGTTGAAAACATAAGGAAAACTTAAAAATTACATTGGAGTTTCCCATCAGGTCTATCTTGTCTAATGCAACGTGTATTATTTCATTAAAATTAAACACATAGCCCTCCTCTCGCCACCTCATCATCTTTGCTGCTACCACTATAGCACCACACATGCTAAGATTTTCTGATGTAAGAGGGCTTAAACTCACACCTCCTGAGGGTATTAAATTAAAGAGCTGTGGTCATAATTCCTCATTCTACAGGGAAAACATGATCATATCTCAAAGAGCGTTCTTCTTATCCTCTCATTAACACATAAAGAAATACATAGTCACACTAATACAATTACAAACACCGGCTAATCTGTATTGCTTTCTTTCCCTTCCACATATCCCTTGGGAAAGCTACTGTCTTATTCTATATATTTTTATACCCAGGGGTTTTTTCCTATTTACAATGAGATTGAATTCATCTTTTGCATAAACACTTTATTTACATTGTTTGGTCTCTTTGGAAATTTTATTAAATTTTTAACTCTATAGCTGATTAGCCCTTATACACTCTACAGTAATTTCTTGACATACACACATGCGCACACTTATATACAAGGAGAGAGACTTTAGCTTTGCTATATATTGGTAGAAAAGGAGAAAATGTTGACATTCTAGCAATTCCCAAAGTCTCCAATGAAGACTGACAAGCTGTTGTGACTTGCACTGTACCAAAAAAGAAAATTTAATTGCATCCCACAGAAAAGAAACAACAGAGTTATACCCCATCCCTAGATAATATGTGCACTATAACTGGGCAAATGCATCAGTGGGGTCTTTCTTGTTCAATGGTGCAATTACATCTCATATTCTCAGAATGCAAACAATTATAGTGCATATAATCTACAGTATTGTATTTTTTTTTTTTTTTAAAAAAAAGACTAAAAAGCACCTCTTGCCAAAACCTGCAGGATATTGTCTATAGTATGGCTCTCTTCTCCAAAATAAGTGGATGGAGTCTTTATAAAATGAGTTTGCATAATTCTAATGCTATTGAAAAGACCTTATCTTCTTGCTGTGCCACCCTGCTTAAAAACAAAGCAAAAACTCGTCCCATTCACCTCACTCTGATGATATCTAGTTTGTCATTACAGTTGTAACTTTCTGCTTTACTTCTGAACCATCCATTTCAATTGTTATCATAATTTTCAGACTTTTTGTGTATTTTTTTTCCCCTGCTAAAAATTACAGAGCTGTTTCAGGCAGCCTTTACTGTGGATGAGCCTATGCTGTCAGACGATTTAGTTCCTCAGCTCCTTCCCAGGCTCTGCTGCCCTAATCTTATACAAACTGTATCTATGTGCCTCAGGTCACTTTTCAGCTCTCTTTTGAAGTGAAGTGACTTGGGAACGGGAACCAGGCTGGGATACAGCCCATACTTTGTAAGCACAACCAGCCAGCTTTGGCTACCTCAGCCCTCAAAAACTAGCCCAAAATTCTTTGCACCCCTCAAACTCCATCCTGCATTTCCTTGCTGTGCCCTCAGGCACGTAGTACACACTAACGGCAACAGAAAAGAAAACGAGAGCAGTCTGGCAGGCTATAACACAGCCCTTGCATTATTCCAGACATTTTCTTTGAACTGAAGAAAATGCATAAAGAAAGCAAGCAACTATTTCCTAGGGCCATAAGTATGCTGCACAGAGCCCAAAGAAGACATGAACCTAGTCTACAGAACAATGCGAATGAATATAAAAACATGTTATGATTTGGCCTGGGAGCTAGGCACTGTTTCCCAGAGCAGATGCCTTTTAGCAGGGTGGACATAGCCTAGAGGTAGAAGATGTCTGTATTGCATCATCCAAGATGTGAAGGTGTTTTGGAAACCAGGCTGAACCATTGACTGAGTTATCTTCCACGCAGGCATCTTAAAACAGTCACAGAAGTTGTCTGCTGTGAAAAAAAGGTGGGCATTTTCTGTAAGGCCCTTAGATACCAGCAGCTTCAGAAACTGAGTCATCACCCTCAGAGGTAACACCTGTGGAAAAAACAAATGGCAGTCATGGAAATGTCACTTTGGACCTTGACATAATATTTTTATTCCTGAATCCTTTGCTGAGAAAGCTCTGAAGAGGCTCAGGACCTTGCCCCATCTATGCCCTCATCCAGGGAAAGTATCAGTCATGGAGATTGCTCCTGGTGGTGAGCAAAACCACCTTCTGGCCCAGAGACAGTGAAGGAGCAAATCCAGAGTGAAATCTGGAGGGACTTCTGTAATAGCTGCCACAGCACAGGAAAAGATACCATTGAGATCTGGGGTCTCAGGCAGAGTCACACCAGGGGAGGAAGAAATGGGATGTTATCTCACGGTCTGTGTGCTCTGCTGCCAGCAGCATGGGCCTCTCCTGATCTCCTAACCATGGGACCCATGTTAGGAGATATAATAGCACAGGTAAACAAACATGTGCAGAGCATTACGCAGTTGTCCATACAGTTGCTGTCTCATCTCCATCCCATAACCAGGACTGATTTTTCACTTCTATAAAGACTAGAAAGAGACAGTTTTGATCATCAAGATCATCAAGAGATGACCAATAATACTTTAGGACAGCAGTTTCTTGGCTTGCCTCTACCGATCAGTGGCTGTGCATGTTACGAGATCAGCAGCAGACCTCGCACGAGAGCTGGATCCCATCCTGGTAGGAGCTGCGTGAGCATCAGGATGAGCTGAAGTCCCTAACCACAGCAAAACAACCATCTGACAAGGGGAGACAGAGAAATGACAAGGCAAGAAGCAGAGGCTTAGAGACATTAGTTTATTTGAAAGAAACAGCCAGGCTATTAGTGGAAAAAATGGAGGCAGAAGCTGAGTGTCTCACCTTGATGCAGTGTCCTAGCCTACGCTTGATGCAATTTTCAGTGCATTCATAGATTAAATGAGTAAATATATTCCATTAAGATTAGTGGCTCACAGATGTGCCAAGTGTTATTGAAGAAAGTAAGGTTGCCATGGTAAGTGCACACACTTTTTCTGTGCAGTAAACAAATAAAACACAGGTAATTTTTGTGTGCGTATATTACTGTTTCTTGAAGATTCAGGAACAGAGACAATCTTATTCCTAACTATATAAAAATGAAGACGAACACTACTTATGTCACTACTTATGTTACTACTTGAAATGACCAGCAGTTAAAATAAAACATCATTGACATTTTGTATGCCTGATTTCAAGTGCTTAACTGAAAGAAAATGGAAAATGGGGCTTAGGGTTTAATTTGAAAACTGTGAATAATTAAGAGTTTTGAGTAATTAAAATTAATGTGAGTTAGGTAAATCAACACTGTTGCAGTAGTTTGAACATAAATGTGATTTTCCTGCCCTCTGTACTGTTTTCATACAGGTTTAATACCACCCAAAGAGGTACAAACCAAAGAGTTTGTATGTACAGGCTGTGGAATAGACATAAAAAGCATGAAGTCCATTATCTTTGCATCAAGTAATGACTGCATAAAATGTATTCATGACACATTGAAGTAAGATTCAGTGATATCCTGTACACTTTAGATACTATGGTTGATATTCATCACCCCTCACCTACCTGTATGCGTCTGTTCTGCACCCTTCTGTTTATCTAGACTTTTTGCATGGACGTTTGCAGTATATGACCACCTGACCTAATTTAGATACCCACATTATAAAGAGATGAACACCACTGTGCTTCTCTCCATTAACTATGAAAAGACCGGATGACTAATTCAAATATACTTTTCTTATTGTCCCTGTTTGCATAGTATTAAATTCTAAGTGCCCTAAGCAACTTCAAAATGCACAGCCATATCAGTTTTATGGTTTTTATGTCATTATCCATTTTAGGTTTTTTTTTATGTGAATACTTACAATGTCTAGATTTCAGTCTTCATATTTAAAATGAACTTTAATTTGTGTTACTCTTGTTTTAGTAAGTATGAATAAGAGCAGTGAAAGAATGATTTTATACTCTAATATAGTAGCTAATATTTTTGTGCCTTTAGGGCTTTACTTTTTCAAAATAGTCATATATACAAATAGTCTATGATGAGAACCTTGAAATTATACTTGTGCATCATAAGCCAAAGATCAGGAGTGTACCTTTGCAGGCAATTTCCCATCATTCCCCCAAACCTTATTGCACTTCATTTCACATCAGGGATCTATACTGGAAAGCTTGCACTGGCTTCCTTCTGGAGGGTACTGAACCAGAAGATGCTCTCCAGCAGCTAAGAGGCATTTAGTCCATGGGAGCAGACCTGAGCTACTCTGAAATAAAATCCCTCATGTTAGGTCTAGTTTATCTCTATAGAGGTGCAGCTCCTCACACACACACACACGCTCTACTTGCTAATGCAGTCTTAACCAGTGGCTCACTGTGTCACATTTTAACAGTACGCACTTCATGGGATGTAATTCTGAACCATATCGTTCTTCTTTTTTGTATATTTACATGAGTTGAACAACCATTTGGCAATTCTTCACCATAGGTAATTTTCTACAGTGTAGAAGAGACAAAAGATGAGGACAGCAATCCTTTCATGAGCCAAGATGTCAGAATTCAACCTGCACTTTCCTTTGGTTCAAGTGCTTTTTATCACTTGTATGCCAAAGTAACTCATTTCATTAGGAAAAGAGGATGATAAATAATTGCAAGGCATTCACACTGCTATCTGAAGTTCTGAAACACTCTGCACCCTTTCCCTCCGTTATCGTATCAATAGTGGGATATACTGCCACTGCTGCTGCTTCCGCTTGTGCTCGCTCCATTAGGACTCAAATCACTCAAAACACAGCACACTGCAACACAAATTCACTCCTTAGAGTATTTGATCCCTAAAATCTAATTCTGTCAGCTTACACCCTTCTCTCTCCCATGGTACGTATTGTTGATGCAGATGGAAAAAATGTGTAGTGCTGTATTTTGACAATATGTAGGTACATTTATCCTCCAAGAGCCTTCCTTGGGTACTTCAGGCTGTAATTTATAACTCATTTGTTTCTTCTGCACCATGTGATGGAGAATGTGAAATTTGATTCTTGAGTTTCAGCACGGTAGCATTTTGTAGCGGACAAGCTTGACAAAGGCTGTGTTATTACTTTTAGCTTAATTAGACTATTAAAATGATTCATGTGCAGTATTTCAATCACCCATTATTTTGCCTTGCTGTTTTCTTCAGCTGATTAAATCTCTAGTAATCAAAAATGTTGCATTTTAGGCCTACCACTTATTTTGACTACACTTCATTCTTAGGACAGATCATTTAATAAATATCAGTTGAGCAAGCTGCTCAAAATTCACCAAGTTTAACATACAAAAATATACTCAGATGGTAGCAGCTTTGTGTAACTCTGCTTCCAGAGAATAAATAGAAATTTACAACTAACCTCATGGGAAAAGAATTAGGACAATGCCTACCAAGTTCTTTTGAAAATCGTAGTGGTTTTTGCCCAACAAAATGCAAGCAGAAAGCAATCGCTTTGAAAACTGTTCTCTTAAAGTCCCAGAGTTTTATGGTCAAAGAAAGAAAAGAGAATACAGGATCCTGTGGAAAGAATTCCTCAGGATGTACTCTTGGAGAGCCTGCAATGTATAATAAAAATGTGTCCATAGGCTCTGTGAAATCAACTTGTTTAATTATACTAATAATAGGAAGTAAGAGTATAATGCTGAAGTGCTGCAAGGCTTAAGATTTGTTTTCATAAAAGTCCTTCTCTAGGGAAGAATAATATAATTAAAACTTTAGTTTCTACAGAAAGTATGGAGATCTGAAGAAAAATGGGAGTTTGAAGGAAAGTCATTAGTCTTGATCAAAGTTATTTGATAGAAAATGTCAGTCTTCCTTTGCTAAAAGTGTCTGCTTACAATGTAAGAAAAATGACTATATTATCTTTTACTTTGCCATTTTTGCTTAAAAGACAGTTGTTATGTGTGTTGCTCATAATTAAATATTCTAAAATATTATTCTTGCAGGCAGATAACATTCTTTTGGTGACTGTGATTCTGTCTGGTGATGCCAATTACTGGGAACATTTTAATGACTGCAGTCACAGTACCACCATTATTTAAAGATGCAATAAATCATCAGCCATGATGGCATCTACTGTTCTTTGGAAAGTTTGGACTTGATCCCAAGGCCTTCACCAGGTGTTGGCTCAGGCTGTAAATATCCAGTGTGTTCAGTTCATCTTCCAAAAGGAAAATGTGGACCAGGGCTTTTCTGCATTTCACAAAAGGTGAGTGAATGTCCTTGAAGATTAGCCCCAAGAAGAACATACCTTTGGATTTGCCCTGAAGCAGAAGCAGCATTCATTGAAATGATGACATTTGCATGTGGGGCCGCAAGGAAACTAATTTCTAGCCACAAGTCTTCCCTGGAGGCTCTGGAACAAGAAGGATTCAATTAAGAACTTGAAAATGACCACAGTATGAAGTTAGGCTATATTAGACTAGAAATATGAGCTAAAGATGATAAACATCACGAGGACTGCCTGTGAGCAGTGTCTGATGTTTCTCAGTTCAGAGGCAGCAGGCAGAAAAATATCAGCTTATTTGTCGTGTTATGAAAGCTACATAGTTAGCTTAAAGCTATCTATAATAACACTTGTGTGGCTACAGTGTAAGCATACACTTTGATAGGAAGCCAGAAAGAGTTCTTGAACAAAGGAATTATCATAATTTTGATAGTGCTTTGAAGTATTTCTCTGATCAGGCAGTGCTGCTCTTCCCATGAGATCACTAACCACTGAAATTATTGTTGCTTCATCAAGACACTCTGGCTTGAAGCAGAACACCAGAAGTCTGGAAGGAGGTGCTCTGCTGTTGGATTTCTTTGTCTCCACCTTTCTCAAGGGCAAACACGCAAAGATTTGGTAGGGATCTTCCCAAATTACACTTGTCTCTCTCTCTGAGGCTGTTGTAGGGGCCAAATAACTCCTGGGAATCAGCAGTGCCAACAATTGGGGGAGTAACAGATGAAAATGTCAAAAAAATACTGTCAACTAAGTTAGACCAGCAGAAAAAGTTAACTGGTATTTCCACAGCAGAAATGGACCTTGGCCATCTTTTTCACTGAGATATTTGGCAAACTCTAGTGGTGTCCAGTCCTGAGGTTGGGAAGCCAGGACACGGACAGAGCCGGCAGCCAGCCCACTTCACTACAGCTCCCTGTGTCAATGAAAGACATCAGCTTGACTGCCTGCGCACCCAGCCAAGGGCTCACTGGCCACCGGCAGGAGCTGCTGGGAGGACAGAGGTGGCAGAGGCCTCTGGGAGGGCAGCCCACAAAGCAGCTGCTTTTTGATTTCATCTGCAGTCACAGCCTGGTAGTTGCCCCGTGCCTCTCCTGGGGCATTGGACACGAGCTTTTCCCTAACACAGTCTGCCTTTGGGCTGAAACCTACTTTTTGAGCCCTCTGCCAGCAGACATGAATCGCAGTGGCAGTGCTTTTTCCCTCCCTTGACTGATTTGACTCTTCCAGAGACACTGCTCAGGGTGCTCTTCATCTTCTTTGTAAAGTACAACAAAAAATCCTCGCATTAGAAGGCATCTGGGAAGGTCGGCCATCCGAGTTAATTAAACAGTGCTACAGTCAGCACTGCCACACATAGATCTTGTATGTTCCTTTTTTTGCTAGAGTTACGTTCTCCAAGGCCAGTGCTTCTGCCAGTGATCATGCATCTGAATTAATTTCATTTTCTCCAGTGATTTCTATTGCCCATTTTCAGAAAACATATTACTCTCAGTTCAAACTCTGTTTAGAGTGTTATAGATCACAGCTCTTTTACGACAATATTTTGGAACATAGGTGCTAAATACTGAAATATTCTAAAAATAAAGATGGAGAATGTAAATACAAACACATCCAGGATGTTTTCGAATTCACTCACCACATATCTGTCAGCCCAAACTCCATCAAGAATGAGAAATCTCCAGGACAGCAGCTATTTATCTATCCATCAATTCTCACATCTTCTCTTAGCTTTCAGGTTAGAAACAGCAGTATTAGCATCAACAGATAAAGATGTCATGGCAGTGATGGATGGAGTTCCAGAAACATATGCTGGGGATATGACTGATTTCAGAGATTTACATAAATTAAGAGAAGAGGTTGTATTCAGTCTGGTGGAGCCAGTGTCTTGATCTCCATCACCAAAGGAATCTCACTAAGCTATGCAGTCATTTATCAGATGATATGGTAATTAAACTAGTGTCAGCAAGACATCTTGGCAGTCTCCACTGAATATACAGTTCGTAAATTTTTGCAGAGGTACTGTTATTGTAGCCGGGATTGTCTGCATGAAGGCTGTACAAAGCTGGTAGGCAGAAATATATCTTTTAATTCAACCTACTGATAGATTTGGAGAAAATCCCAAAGGGCATAAAAGCCCTTCTTTAGTTTTGAAACAGAACAAACTACAGATAAATTCAGATTGCTGCTTAACTTAATTGTGTTAATCAGTCAGACTAGGAGAACAGAGCAGTTTGTACCTGCGGAAGAGAAAGGAGTACCAGCAGTTCAGCCACCTTTGAAGAGTGCAGCCCATAAGCTGACAAGCCATTTTAGAGAGGGGAGGCAGAAAGGTAGCTGCCTCAGGTCAGGCTGTGAGCTGGGCTGGAGAGACCATAGTACTGCACTGTGTCGGCAGATGTGCCTCAAAAGTCTGGGGATCCCATGAAATGCTCCAAAGATGAGCTGTGTCTCTGTTGCATTGAAACTGTTCCTTTTGCAGAACATTTTGCATTAACATAAAGAGGTTGGGGAGGTGTTAACCTTCTGATCCAGGGCCAATATTAGTGATAGCTGGGTAACGACTGCATCAGTGGCAGCCTTGCCAACACACAAGGGAATCTGTTAGCAGATATGACCAGGAAACAAGCTTTAAGGGTGGTAAGTACCAAGTCACCGTCTTCCTGCCCTTTATAGCATGGAAAAACAAGACAACTTTGTATTCACAAAACAACTTCCACCAAAGGCTCTCCAAACTTTTTCCCACCTTTCACTACTCAGCCCTCCCACTATCCCTTGGAGGGAAAGTATTATTATGCAAAGGCTAAATGATTTGCATTCTGCTAAGGATAAATGATTTGCCTAAAGACACAGAGCAAATCAGTGGCTTTGATTTATCGCTCTGATCTGGCCTGACTGCAAGGGAAGACTTTTCTCAATTCGCATGGAGCCCTACTGAATTCTCCAGCCCCCACTGGAGAAAAAGCCAGTGCAGGGTCAGAGCCCAGCAGTCTGAGTCTCAGTACTCGATCTAGGAGAAGGCATTCACCCTTTTTCTTGCCTAAGGTACTGTTTGTGAAGTAATGTCTGCAATGTCTTTGCATTATGTATTTGACAGAAAAAAACCCCAGAATATAACAAGAATACTATAATGTGATAATGTATGTTTATATGCATTGCCACTCTTCTTAAAATTGTGTTTGAGCAATCTAGCTCAAATATTTCCTGTTTCTATAGAACTCTTTGCTAGCTAATTTTGTAAGTGTGTCTGATCGGGCTCATTTAATTCATCATTTTCATTTGACTCATTAATCTCTGCCTCTCCTTTGAAAGATAATCTGCATTTAATGGCTATGTTATGTAATATGCAGCAAGGCAGGAATATCTTGCACACTTTCAGAGGGCAATATTGTAATGTCTCGCTAGATTTATCTATGCATCAAAATCTCATTTTTAAGATGCCCAAAGTGCTTTCAATTACCAATGGGGTGAGTTTCTGAGCACTGCTATAATTTGTTTCTGGGAGAGTCTGAGGATTAGAAACCAGAGTCATGTAAGAGTTTTTCAAGGTATAGCTGCAGTCACACAAAAAAGCTAATGACAGGAATAAATTAAATTTATATGATATGCTTTATATTTTCTTATCAATAATTATTCACCCCAAAGCCAACCCTTCTGACAATCACTATGCTAAGCTTGGCCATGGGCTGATTCCAGGCCCTGGCAGGGGGATGGCCCAAACCCTCCCATTCCCCATGCTCCTTGCAGCTCCCAGTAAGGATAGCCAGGTCTTTACAACTCTGCTGTCAGCAAGTAGGTAGAATCCATTTCTAGCAGAAGACATCAATCTACACACCTTTTAGCTAGTGAGTGAAGGTGTCTGGTGTTCTTCAAACATCTTTTAAAGACAAAAACTGACAGCAGCTGGAGAAATTTAAAGATGCGACAGGGCAGTAAATCTGGCCTACAGTTCATTTCAGTTCAGTCTTCATAACGTTTTCCAGCCTGGAAAGTAAATGGAAACACTGAGAAGGCGCTTGCAGACCTGGATGCTCACCTGGGTCTGGCGTTTCTTTTCTTAACTTCATCCCATTATTCTTACTGGAGGATTCACCCTGTCCATTCTAAGAAATTTGGGAGAGTGAAGCTATAGTGCCTCTTCTTTCCCCCTCCTATTGCCTCTAAAGGCACATATTACCATAGCTGATGTAAGGATCAAAATATTAAACACATAAATGATCCAAATAATTCAAGATGACATTGCAATTATGCTTCTTATAGGTATTAGGACTCCTATTGTCCTTAAACAGAATCATAGAAACTTCTCCTTTACTGCATTTAGGTTACTCCTAGACTGTCTTAGTGATTGACCTTTCATTCAAGATTTTCTTAATTATCTTATACCTATTCAGTGTACATATAAATACATAGACACTTTTTATTTTCATAATCTCTATGCCAAGGACTTCATTTTATTAGCAAGTTGAGACATCTGATTACAGCAAACAAATACCATCTCCCTAAACCCTGTTTCATTTCTCATCTTGAATTCTTTCCTATTCCTTAAATTCTTTCTGAGAATGAAAAGCCATATCCAATTGCAGTCAAACCAAAATTTGTAGACAAAGATTATAACTCCTTGCTCAGTGACATTATGCATTACAGTGTGATCCCATAATGGTACTAGCTCATTTTGCTACTATAACTCATTGCAAACTTGTACCTGTTTTACTCTACTAATTCCTCTAGACCATTTTGCAGTGGTACTATTGAGGTTTCTCCATTCTACTGTGTAACTGAGTTTGTGAATGATTTTTCCCAGGACAATTAACCTGCATTTAGAGGTGAATCTTATTTTCTGCCCATTATTCAATTCTTTAGGTAGGGTCTCATAAATTTTCACCATCCTTACTGTTGTTAAGTCCCTCACACTGTAAATTTCATTAAGAGGCTCTTTTTTCATTCCTTTCTGAGAAATCATTAATGAAGATATTAAAACTTGAACAAACCCAGGCATCCACTAGATATCTCACCCAAGTCTTAAAGATTGCCACTTCTCATTATCTTTTGTTAACAGTTCTTCAGCCAACTTCAGTCCACGTGAACGTTTGTTCCCTGGCCAATTTGAATTAGTTTAGAAAGCTGCTGTCAAATGCTTTATTAAAATCCAAATAAATGATAGCTACTGCTCTGAATTCATCCAATAATTTTGCAATTCTATCAAAAAAGCAATCATCGAGTTTGTCTTGCAAGATCTGTACTTGATAAATTCACAGTACTTAATGTTGCTGCTTTCATTATCCTCCAGAGGCCCAGAAATGCCTTTTTTCCCCAACGCTTCTTCTTTAGCAACCTAATGATCAAAGTTAGACTTATTAAAGGGCAATATTCTGGCTGCCGAAGTATACATAATCATCATGTGTTGCCACCTTCATTTTTCTGAAGCCCAACAGTAGGCAATAATTGTTTTAATCTATTCCTCCGTTTCTATTCTGCCATTTGCCTAATGGCAACCATTTCATAATGATTTGAAAAGTGTGTAGGGGATGTGAAACCTAAAGCTGCTTGTTGCTTGGTCAAATGAAATAGTATACTATAGCTGCACTGTTCCATACTTCTCCTTCAATATCTTTCTTCACTGAGTACTGAGTTGCCTGGTGCTCTTTTCTTGTCCCAGATTAAAGTGCTATGTTAATCCATTTCAATCCAATGCCTTTATCCATGGCCATGAGCACTTTTGTTATTTTTTTTATATTCCTATAACCTACTTTTTTTTTTTTTTGCTACAGCCACCTTGTTCATAACTTACTGCCAATTGCTTTCACTGTGAAGAAAACCATTGCACTACCTTATGTTTGCCACTACATAGCTTAGATACTACTTGTGGTTTTATAATGTAAGACATTACAAACTGAAAACACGTGGATAATATAAAAGATTTTCTATATCAGACAATATCTCCCCTACCCTAGCATCAAAGAGTCAGGAAGAAATTATATTATTCATGAATAAAACAAACTAGAGATTTGCTCAGAGAATGCATCTGATCTCTGCCCTTGGAATACTTCAGGAGCTATGCTAGTTTTAGCCAAAAGCACTACTCTGTGTCTGTTCTTGAGTAATGTCATGAGGAAACAAACCCTAAATACTAATTAATTGAACAAAAGCTAATATCCCACATGTGGCACGGAAAAAAAACCCCTGGGTTTATATCAGGATGTAAGAAAAAATCAATTTATCAACTTTGCAGCAATTACCTGCTATCAGAGGATTGTCTTCTGTCAGAACAGACAGTGTATATCCTCAAATGTATTTTGACTGGGATATATTGCTTCCCATCTAACACCAGCGACAGAGTTCTATGGAAAAAAAAAAAAAAAGAAAAGCCCTACTGAGACTCCTTTTGTTTGATGGTTACTTTTTAACATTCATGTTCTCACCAACTCCCTGAGTTGGGCTTCAATTACTGATTTCATTTACAATAAATGGAGTCAGTTTTTCCAAGAAGTTCATCACCCTGCTCAGGTTATGCCTTAAAATTTCCTACATGCATTATCCTACTACTGAAATTCATTATATTCACCTTTTGCCTCCACCTTACTGCATTAGTTGCAAATTTTAGGATGTGATTTATTGTTTTTTTTCTTGATGTTGACTAAGGGATCTTCGATAACTAGCTCAGATGCAGACATCTGTCTAGGAGACAACTAACTTTAGCAAATCCGACACACACTGTAGGAACCAGGCTCTTTGGAAGTAATGCGCTACACTGCTTTGTCTCAGCTGTTCAAATCTCTCTAGCTCTGCTGAAATAGGACTGGATAGTACATTGATTGAATCATTACTACTAGTACACATGGAAGTCCTGGTCCTGCTGTGCCTTCAGACCAGTGGACACAATACTTCGGTTACCAATTCTGATACAAATTAGAAGTTGCTAGCACAATGTAGAGAAAGTGGGTATACTTATTAGGAAGACAAACTTTATCGTGCCCTGCTGAAAGTGAGTCAACTGTGTTTATTCGAGTTAATCTACTTATCTATACGTGCCTGCACTTAACCTGCTGAAGTTTATAGAGTCAGTTCTCATTACGTATTTCCCTTAGTGCCTTGGTTTTAGCAAGCCTCATTGTTTACTTCAGTTTTTCAAATGTAGAGCAATTTTGTACCTTTATTCCTGGTCAGGTTTGTATCTGGTCAGCAGAAGATGCAAGTTTAACACATGTAGAAAGGAAGTAGTAGGCTTCTGCCCTTTTATAGACTAAACAAATCACTTAGACGCTTAAAATGTGTAGCATCATTTTATATCCTATTACAAAGTACAACTGCTGAACACAAGTGAAATGCTTTTAAAATTCTAATTGCAGTTGTATACCTAACTTTAAACCTATGACCTTCATTTTCCCATTTATCACATGCGTAATTTTGAGGACTTAGCCTCCATAGAAATTCCATGCATCTATATCAATTAAGCATTTGCCCATTTTAATTTAGTGTCATACTGTGCATACAATATAGTAAAATGCAAACCCCATATATGCCTTTGAAATTTTGGTATTGGACAAGGTCACAAAAGAATGAATTATGTAAAGACAGATGCAGAGACAGTTTTTATGAACTATGATCCTGATATTTTGTCTTCTGTTTTTTTATTCATCTGACTATTTTTCCAGGCTGAACTATGAGTTACTGAAAAATACCCTCAGTGATAAGGAGATTTAAACAGAACAAAAAAATTCCTGAGTCAACCATTCATCTGCTACTGAATTCTGTGAACTAATCTTAGTTCAGGCAAGAGCTCCCCTAAGCAGTTCATATATTTTAATATGGTACAAGCACTCGGTAAACATGATACAGCTTATGGCTTACACCGTTTTAAAACTAAAGGGAAAAGTCTGCAGCTGCATAGCACACTGGGTGAAATCCTAACTGAGGCTCTCAGCCCACCAGCCCAGACCAGTCACAACAAGGCACTATTGCTTCTCACACTCACCACATTTAGTAGTAACCATCACCCAGTGTTTATCTTAAGCAGAAATAACTTGTCTTACAGTTGTTGGTAACTACAGGAAGAATGTTTTAAAATGCATGCAATTAATCTTATGACATTGGCCAGTGAAGACTTTTTAATATAAAAACTTGAGCTCTCTCCTGTCACACTGGTTCCACTGGAGATTATTGTAACTGCTTGGCATTGAATTAAACATGTTGATGTGAAATAACCCTCTGCACATATTTTTTTTCAGTGTTTTAATTCAGCATTTAGCCCAAAGTGCTTTCTCCGTAAGCGTTTCTCAGAGACACAGTCCTGATTCTTGCTTGCGTCTTGGCTTTTTGTTCATTTCTTTGGTTGGGGTTTTGCTCTGCTTGTCCTTTATTGCTGCACAAATCTTCAGGAAACAACCAAGAAAGACTGCCCCCCGCCCTGCCCCTCCCAAGTGCCTCTGCTTTCCAAGCTGATGTGTTCTCCTCTGGAGTAACTTATCTATCTGCCTTGGGGTTACTTACCTGCTTGGGTTAACCTGCTTTTGATAACCACCCAAAACCTTATAGGCACTGAAAGGGACAGAACTGCCCTGATTTCCACTTGTCCATATGGAAATATGCTAAGACTTCTATTACGACACCATTACTCTAACCTTCATAGAAATGTATTTGAAATGCATCAATCAGCTAAGCAACGGAGTGGGATGGGAAAAAATGTGTTACATTCATGATTGTAGAGTGGAAACAATATACACTTTTGGTATTAACTATAGATAGTTAATGGATCTAAATGTGCATCTCTGAAAATAATACCATTTATTAAAATCACATTTGTGAGCTATTTAATCTTTTTAAGGGATGTATTCACATTTGTGCTTGTGCTTATTGCAACCTTTTGACAGTTTTATTGTTGAAAAGTTCAAGGTACATCTCATAATTGTACCAGGAACATGCATTTATCACTGGCAACAGTTCTGTGCCATATGAAATGAATTACTGTAATAGACATGTCATGTAATAGCATCTCATTATCCTCCCCCTCTTCCTCCTCTTTCTTTCTCTTAACCTTCTGCAACGAGCAGGTCAAAAATGATGGCAAGTATAACAGACAAAAATGATTCTTGAGCAAGTTCAAGATGCAAGAAGATGTTTGCGAAAAGTAACGCTGCAGCAGTACAGTGAGTAATTAACATTGTGTTCAATACACTGCAAAATAAAAGTGCTGTAATAGGTCTTGAGCCCTAATGCTGCTGCTTAGGCTCTAGCAGTTTAGCAGATAGTGAGGCACTTGCTGGGTCAGGGGCAGGATGATTAGCACCATGGAAGATCAAGGGCACTTAGATCCTTCTGCCCTGGTTTCTTTATTGCAGCCTGCTAATTACTGCTGAGAGGCAAGGCGATGAAACGGCAAAACCATACAAAACATTCCCAGGCTCTCCCTGCTTTTCCTACAGTTGCTGTGGCCTGAGAAGAGCAGCAGGACTGTGACAGAAAGGGCAGGAGGTGACGCATGGGAAGCGTACCTAAGGATCAAGTCTCACCATGGCTCTGCTGATGCAGTTTTGTTCAGCCTTGCACCATTAGTCCAAATTCTAATGGGCTGATTTAGGACAAATTGGCACAGACATACAGGACAGTATGGGCTAGATTCGGTACGGAGGAGTTTCTGTCATTTGCCCCAAGATGCAAACAACACCACTAGTAGGGTGCCTCCTTTTACCATTCAGCAATTTCTGTTTATTTTTAATTAGATTTTGGGCACAGTAGATGTGCCTGCTAACTCAAAGACTAAGTTTCAACACAATGAGGCTTTAATTTCCCAAGCACATCCTCATTATATCACATCATTTCAGCCTTACCTTCACTGCACGTTTCTGACAACTATCTTTGTGCTCATTTTCCCGTCCCATCCATCATACAACCCTAGCCATCAAATATGTCATTCTCAATCCTGTTTCTCTAACATGGAATTTATGTGCTTGCTTCTCAGAAAAGCCAGGACTATCACCAGCTCACTGAATTTTTTCTCTACTCCCAAGGCCTTGGTCCTGCTTAGTTGCAATATGCAGGAGTCAGAGACCTCTGATAGCAGTAGGGCTCTGCACGGTGCCTTCTAGGCAGAAGGTGCAGCTTAAAGGAAGCTAAATAATTTTTGTTAGAAGTAGGGGGAAGCAGGGAATTAGTCAGCAAACTGATTTTTCATTATTAAGATAGCAAATACTCCTAAGTCAATTTACAAACCAAAGGCTCTAACTTCTCTCCCTCCTACTCTCTCCAGCTCAGCTGCAAAGCTTTCAAAGCAAATGGGTGCCTTTAAAGTTCTGCTCTTACTGAAGTCACCGAGCTGAGAGCAAATAAACAGCTCTTCATTCAGTCTTGTATGGAAATGCTCAACTTGAAAGCAGCTCAGCCACTGACTGAAGTACTGCTGATTGCAGTGGCCACACTCGGGAAAAAACAAGCATGTTCTTTTTGATGTTTGATTAGATGAGCTGCCACTGGGATTTCAGAAGGAAGTGCCATTTCTCCCTCTCCCAGGGATGCTTCCAAGGTGGCCATGCACTTCATCTTGGCTGTTTCAACGCTCCCAGAGAGGTATATGCAGTTGAAAAGGGAGGGACAAGGGCCCTTTTGGGGGCAATATATCCTAGCTTTTCATAGTTCATGCTACATACCAGTATCCCCTCTTAATGTGAAAGCTCTCAGCTGGCCCCCAAGCCACCTCCTCAGGCCTCCTGAACTCCTGCTCCAGACCTGAACTCAGGGAAAAGAGGTATGAGGGGTATGCCTCCATAATCCGCTGACACATCCATGTAGGATGGTCAAAATTCTAGCCCAGATTAATACAGTAAAGTGTTTAATGGTAGGATATTATAAACATACTCATTTAGTCCCCAGTTCTGCTTACCTGTGCTCAAAGCATCAGTGCTGCCTGTTGTGCTCTGCAAAATCAGGACCTTAAAAATTCCCTTCCGTTTTTCAGTAGGCTAAGATGTGCAGTACAGAAGACAACATCTTTATTGTTAAAGGACATTCTGGCATTGAAAGGTGTATTTTGAAAAATACAGGGTTGCCTTTTACTCCCAGTGCTGTCAGTGTCAAAGCTCCTATTGACTTGATTGTATCCAATGGGTAAATAATTGCACATATTTCACATCTCATTTTTACTGAAAACTGTTCTTCAAAAAAGGAAAATAATAACCTGAATTCAAGGACTCTATTAAAAAGTCATTTGAACTGCATTCCAGTTGAAATCACTTTTACCAAAGAAAAGATCTTTTTTGCTTATTCAAAATTTACATAATTAGAAAAGCACAAAAGCCACTTTGCTCTCTATTGCAGTCTCAGTCCTGTTAGTCTTGGAGTGCTTACAAGTACTTCCAAGCCCAAATTTTGTATTTTCTGTGGATCCCTGCTTTCTACTACTCCCATAATTTTAATGTATTTTGAAAAATTCCTCACGTCAAAAAATACTTTTTCTTCCATGTTTTTCATTGTAAAACCTCAGTGTTTCTATTCAGTATTATTAAACTGTTATCTCAGCTGAAGTGGGAACATAATAAAAAAGCTGGGTATTATTTATCTTAGCCATGTCTCCACGTCAGAAAATTAAGACAGTGATGAATTACACATTACTATACAAAATTTTATTATCAGAAACAAAATTCAAATTTGTTCTGCTTAAAATACAGAAGATAAAGTTTCTCATTTAAAAAAAAATCCATTTAATCAGTCCTTAGTTAGAGTGGAATAAAAATGTTATGTTGAACATAGTGGTCCCATATTTATGGATTCATTTTTTAAAGGCATATCATAGAAAAACACTTTTCCAGTAAACTGTAACAGAAATTCATATCTTTTATTTGGCTATAGGTTTAAAATGCTGATTATTTCTCTATTCATTAATTAACGTCGTAAGAATAATTCTGCTTTTATTCCCAAATCATTGGATGCTTTAAACAATAAACAAAAAACTGTTAAATTTGGCATTTGTAGATATACTGAGAATCAGGTAATATCTCTGCTCTATATGCAAAATATATGCTTTTCTATAAAAAAGAAAAGAGAGAAGAGCAGTTGGCTCTATATAAAGTAAGCTGTGATTTTAAATTCAGCAAAAACACATCACCACATCCTGCACCTGAATCCTGTGCAGAAACAGGTTTCAATCTAAATCACTTTCCAGACTGTTTCAGCCATTTGCATGATTTGATACACTAACTTGAAGCATGTGATTAATCCCACAGAAATCTGTGGAACTCCCTCCATGCCTATATATGTAATTGAGTCGTGGTCAACACAGCCTCACATCCTGCCTATGTCCAACTGCTTTGCTGAGTTCAAACTTTTGAGTGAGATCTGTAAATGCACATAACCAATGAAAGCTTTGTCAAAGCAAAATGTCCAGAATTAGAAGCTATACATGGATGTATATATGGCACATAGAGAGAGAACTGTGACATTATGCAATGATCTATATTTCCTTTAAATGAAAATGGCATTCTGATTTGGTAAACACTCATTTGTCTGAAACCATCGGTGACCTGTATCTAAACTGAACCAGCTCCACCTCTTACTTGACAAAGAACTGAATTCCAAAGAGCTCAGATTTGAGGAGTGATGGAAAAATATGTTCTTCTAATTACAGTATTCAGAATTAATCTAAGGCTGAGACAGAATAAAGGGATTCATCCATTATAACCAGCATTAATAGCTGCAGGATGACTTCTTTCTTCTTAGGTGTCAAAAGATCTTACATGTGGAGTCTCTTGGGAAAATAATGCAATTTATTATCAAGCCTTTATTTTCAATAGTATGTTCCATTTATGCCATTGACGCATGTGTAGTGGAATAGATCATTAGTTTTCACGGAACTGGTTTATGCTTATCTTCTGCAAAAATAGAGCAACTGAACACCTTTCAGTAAAACATCAGACAGGGAGCTACAATCTCTGTTTTTATAAGGCTGTACGTCTCACCCACACCAAAGCCTATTGTCCCTCAAACATAAAAACAACATAGCAAAATTACATTTACACATATAATAAAGCTGTCTTTGTACAGGGTAGTTATACAGTAATTACAATGATGTTTCCATTAGAAACTGTCAGAATATTTTATTTCACAGAGTGTCTAAGTCCAGGGAAGTCCATCTCTGCTGAAATCTACTGTTTGCAGGAAAAAGAGAGGGTAGTAGCCACACTCTTCACAGTACAGTATTCTGCAGTTCTCCAAATATATTATAAAGCTTTACCACATTTGAAGCAATTGCAAAGTATTATTCTAACAAAAAGCAAAAGGAAAACAAAAAACATTCGTCATCCAGTATGTGCTACTGAAACATCGATACAAATACACGAAACATCCTGTACACCAGCCCAGCCGTCACCTCGGGGCTGTTTTGAAAGCAATGGGTTAGATCCTCAGCTGCAATTCACATCAGTCACTTCAATGGATCTACCTCACCATGCACCAGCAGAGGATCTGTGGCCACACACACGTTGTCACTTTGGCTACAGGTTATTTTGCAATTACAGAAATGAACATATCAAGCAGACTGAAACATATCACAGAGAACTGAGGCTGCACCTTGGCTCTTGGTCTCATCCATTGTACCAAGGCTATCCTTATCAGGCAAATCCAAGCGATGCTGTCCAGGAAACGTTGGGGCACTCTGGCTAAAGCCTCCTGGCTCATGACTGCCTGCTGCAGCACAGCCCTCTCTGCTCTCACAGTGCTGCTCATCTCTGTGTTCTCTACCAACGTCGCTTTGATATCCTTAGGAAACAGTGCACGTAAAATAAGCAAAGCATTCAGAAATGCTGCTTGGCAAAGTTGCACTTACTTCATTAGTTACAAATCAGCCACATATAAATGCAGTTTTTCTGAGAAAGGACACTGGGTCTGACCCACAGCACTTGCTCTTATGATTCTCCATAAACACATCTCAATGAAACCAGGTCCACATGAGTTGCATAAAATCCAACCTCAAATGCATTATCCTGTGGGGGTATTCTGAGATTGAGCTACCCTCCACTGTCAGCATCAAGACACAAGATGGAGCTAAATTCAACCAGCTTATTCAAAATATACTTGATTTTAAAATTCTGCTCCAACTGGGGCACATGGCCTTACTTTGGTGAAAAATCCTTACACGTAGCAGTCCCTTTCTCCCCTTCCTTCTCATTGAAGACTAAATTACTCATGTCAGCATGGACTACTTGCTCAACTCAGAGCAGTTTCACCAGGTTTCAGTGTTGGTTTTCAGATAGGCAGAAGCTTCCACAGTTGCATGAGAAACAAAGTGGCCAATTTTTTAGTTTTGTATGCAAAAAGGGAACTGCACAGACACTAGTGCCATACATGTTTGCACAGGCATCTGAAATTTTTTATGGTATTAGTGCACTGACTACTATTACTACGATTAATCCTTCCAAACCCTTCATTAGAAAAAGGTCCAAGAAACTCACGGCACATTTTCAACATTAACAAAAATACCATAAAGTCTGTCTGTATTCTTATGCACTGAAAAATCAAAATATTTTTTGACCATTTGAAATTACTTCTGAAGAACTTATATTTTAATATTCTAGACCTTTGCAAAGATGTCAGTCAACAGTTGGGGTGACCAGAGCTCATGGATTTAAGTTTTTCTGTGCAATGCAGGCTCACTTTGTTTCCTGCCCGCACAAGGCAATGACACTAATCTCTGAAGATCATCCACAACCTGTAACAGGCAAAGGGGCCTTCTGTCCCTCCCGTCTAGCTGAGAGAAACTTGGATGGAGCCTCTCTGCACTTCAGTGGTTCCCAGCTGCCTTCCTGACCTGGGCTGGCTGGCGGCAGCAGCGGATGGTGCAGCCAGCAGTTTTTGGACTGCTCCATCCAGCACTGGGCAAACAACCTCTATTCAGGCTGCTCAGAAGCAGGATAGTCCTTTTACTCCTTCATGCTCATACTGACACTGTGGTGATAAATCCTGCTTAGAACAGGGAGCCTGATATGGTGGTACTCGTAACAGAAGTGGTGGTAAGCTAATTATACACATAAACAGTTTTCAAAGCCACATCCCTTTACCTCAAACAGAAGGCTGCAGATTTGACTCAAAGTCTATTTTCATTGACTTCACTGTCGGCTATGATCATGTGGAAAACCAAAACCTTATTATGCACGTATCTAAACAAAGGCACCCTCATCTGCAAATATCGGCTTCACTTTATTCTATCCAAATAATCAGACTTACTGATATTTTATAGGAAAATTATNCGATTTAATTGTATGGTTCAAGATCTTTCCTTTGAAAGCACCCTTCTGCATCGGTGGAGATATTTATTTCCTTTGACCAGTGGTGATTTGTTCCAAAGCTCAGTGAAATATCCTCAACAGCCCAAAAGCTACACTAAATTCATCTTCAGTTTCCAACATAGTGTTGGAATTCTTGCTATATTCCCTGAAAAGATCATCAAACGTCACAAATTTGGATGTACTTAAGGACATACGAATGTTTTTTTATCAAAATCAATGTCCAAGTACTCCCAGTAACAGCAGAAGTGGCATTTCATTTCAGAAAAATGTTTTCACATTGTTCTGCCATAGCCACAATTAGTAGCTACTATCATTTTAACAGCTATTAGCAGTGGATACATGAATAATTCTACCAGCTACAAAGTAACAGGCTGACATTTTTGTAGTGGACAATGTTATAAAAATACAATAGGTGTTTTTACAATAGGTATATTGTTATGCTGTCATAAAATCATGTGTATTTATATGTCTTCCTATATGATTTAGTAAGCCATATCAATTAATAACTGCAAAGGATCCTGATGCATACAAAAGCTGATTAGAGATACAGGCCTCATCACAGCTCTATAAAATGATGCCCAGGGCCTGGGTGAGGTCCACATCCACATTGGATTCACATTTTGCAGCATCTCTCCTTTCAAATCTTGGATTTGAAAATGTTGAAAAGTTTGGGTTATTTAGCTTCCTAATCACAATACAAATTATAAAAATGGGGCCCATCTTTAGATAAGGACAAAGGAAGAAATGGACTGGTAAAGGAGAAAGAAAATCAATAAGATAAATAGATTTTTCTAAGCAGACTGTATTAGAGTTTTCCATGAGGTATCAACTATTCTTCAACACATAGCTGTGTGGAACTTCTTATTAAAAAAAGTTTCTAAAGACATATTATTAAATGTAGGGGGGTTGAATATTGTAGAAAACAGCTGTAGTTGTGTTGGACTTAATCCATTTAAATTTAATCCTGATTCAGCGTGAAACAGCAAAATACAAAATATAAAAATAAAAGAATAGGGAATTGTAATGGAAAGGCCAGTTCAACCTTAGCTATAGCAGTAATACCAGCATTACTAGAATACAACAGTTGTAAGCAATACTTCAATAGGTATATATAACAGATACATTTAGGGCTTGACACCTGTGGTAGACCTGTTGCTCAAGGCCACTAAAACATTAGTGTACATCCAACACCAACTAAATGTGCAAGAACTTCAATTCAAATGAGCAACAGCGGAAACTTCTGTGCACTGTGCAGAATACACAAGCTGAAATAAACTTTTGACTTTGGAACATATTGTTAGCCTGCCCTTTATCAGTGGAAAGCCCAGAAACTTCCATGTGCATCCTGGAGGTATGTGGTTTAATCTGTGGTGCTGAAAAAGAGAAGACATCAAAGACAATCTTGAATAAAATTGCAAAGGGACAGACACACATCTCTCTTCTCGGAAATCCTCAAAGTAATTAATGTTTGAGGGCTTGGTTTTCTGCACACTCTTTGGATATCATAATTTTGGCCTTCATTACAGGGTAGAGGTTATATTAAATATTTGGCTTGCTTTTTTATTATAACAAATCTGCATGTGATTTTGTTCAGCAGAAATTAAAAATGTGGCGCTACATACTGGCATTGAGGTTGAGTTTGGTCAACCACAGAAAATAATATCGTGCACTTTTAAATGCCTTTCATCAGAGGATATTCAAGTGCTTTGCTAACATTAGTCAAGCCTCACAACACCCCTGTGAGGTAGATAAAATACATAGGAGGAGGAGGATTTCACTCAACTTGGACATGTCTCTGGGCATTAGGTTCACCAGCATTGCAACACAGCACAAACGTTTACGGCTTACTATAAGGCAAAGACTGAACCGTACAAGAGCACAGGATTCCCTCTTCTTTTGGTTACGTGGCCAAGCTACTGTGGTGCTACACAGCACCAAACAGTGGAGCAAATGCCCACACAAGGATTTCATACACCCCATCCACAAACAGCACCCTCTGCACAGTAAAAGACACAAAATGACAGAATCAAGATGGATATGGCAGCTTAGTTATGGGATGTATCTACCAGTTCTTGAGGAGCAGAATACCATGGGAACGAGAGCCCAGAAAACAATACCATCTCCACACAACTCTGATAATATCTGAAGATGTTGGGTTTGGTCCTTTTTGCACTAACATTTCAATTCACAGCTTACTGGGGACCAGCAACTGCAACTGTACAGCATGTTGGTAACTTCCACACCCTGTGAAGGAAACAACCAGATAAAACGGCTGTTTTCTACTTTGGCTAGCGACATGTTCCCAATGCACATGGCCACGATGCGGTCAGATCGTTGTCATAGGCTGGGACTGGATAAAGAAACACTGTCGTATATCTACATTGCCCCTCTGAAGCTGCTGCAATCTGCCTCCTGAGAACTCTCTGTAGTTTTGTGAGTTGTTTTTTTTTCCAAAGTGTAAACATAGGAGAGTATTTGGCCTCCATCAGTTTTATCCTCAACACTTAGCACCAATGGTGCAGACGGTCATTGTACAAGTAGCAGTTCTGTATCACTGATCTTTCTGATTAAGGATTGAGAAAAAAACCCCAAACATATGATTAAGAAAAGCATCACTCATCTAGAACAGTCTATGTGAAATACAAGGAAACAGAAAAAAACCATGTTCTTGGTATTAGCCAGTACAAATAAACACACACCACACCCTCTACCTTTCTCCATATTTCACTTTTCTAGGTTGGCATAAATTGTACATCCCGTATTTGCAAATGTATTGCCCACAGGGAGAATCTGACCTGTCTATCATAATAAATTGCTACAGAGGCTGGTCTACCACATGCAAGACAGCCCTCTTGCTTAATTTTGTGTCTTTGCATGCAAGGTATTCTCCCTGTTTGCTAATTGCCATTTGAATCCCATGTTTATTTATAATACTTGGGCACTATCAGCTGCGTAACTTACTACTGCACAGGTTGGGTGACCCATCGTGAATACCACTACCTTTTAAAATTGCTGAGAGGAGGTGGTTCATGGATTCTGTGCAATCAATGCAAAGCTCCCCTCAAACACTGCATACCTTCACAACTAAACCCACACTGTTCCACTGATCAGCAGCGAATAAATGTATACAATTGCAATGCATGGATGATGTCCTTCTTTCTCATTCTTGTTTTCTCTCTCTGCTCCTTCCTCCCTTTCTCTCTCTTCTCGCTCTCTATGCTGCTTATTTAAATATGGGAATATGGAGACTGCAGATACAACTGGCAACTCAAGGAATGAGCTGGCATCTTTGTAATCATTAAGAGACAATCTGAGTGGGAGACTAATTGGCAGCTAGCGGGAAAGCTGACTTTACATCTCATACTGCCCCAGGTTGGAAGCCTTCTGCATTTCTGCATTTCCTTTTCCTTCCTTTCCTTTTGTTCATTGCAACACTGATTGTCATAGATAGTCTTTGTGCTTTGTATAATGCCCATCTTTGTTGTAACTGGAACTCACGTACAAAATGCAGCTGTTATACATAAGCATGCTAGAATACAGGCAGGGACAGTATAAGCATGCACAAAATAGTCTTTGAAGGGTTTTTGTCTTTTTCTTCAACATTTACATGCACCACAATATCATGTTTGGCTGTGTACACTGAGGACTGGATTTCACAAGCATTCATGATCTCTTCTGAAAAGCTGCTTGACAATTTCACAAGAACCCCGTGTAAAAAAAAATCCCACAATTAAAAAAAAAGGAAAAAAAACCCTTCTCCCTGCAATCTGATCTGGTCTTCATGATTTTAGTGTTGAACACTTCTAAAATGTCTCCTCTTCCTCTTGCAGAGCTTTATGTAACATGGTTGGCTGGAAAGACAGATTAGTGTCTCAAGGATTTTCTTAGCCACTGGAATAGTTCTTCCTTATAAAGTCTTTGCCACCGCACATTGGCTTCCACTGTTTCCACAGCACGAGAGAAAGAGGCAGCAGCTCCCTCTTCATAACTCTTTATAAAGTTCTTTAGCTGGAAATACAAGTCAACAGGTTAAATTTGCAGGAACTAAAGAAAGTAAATATTTCCAGTGCACACAAACAAGTCAGGCATTTAGGACAAATCTCCACTATCACTGTTGAAGTAAATGTAGTATGGTGTAGAAAGATTTAATAGGAAATGTAATAAGACAGCAGACTGTCAATTATGTGTGATGCAATTGCTTCAAATTGCACTCGAAGATATTGACATGTCAGTGTCGGATCACATTAATATCATTACCTCCCTCTCTCCCGTAGCCCAGCTGCTGCACTGCACAGACAGCTGGGCTGCTCTAAATTTTTATTTCTACCCAAGAAACCAAACTGGGGAGCACTGGAAATGCTTCTAATTCATGTTTATATGCAAGTATCAGCAGAAGGCAGCCCTGATGCCCGTTCATTTTATCAACCTTCATAACAAATTTATTTCATTTTGATTTGCAGAACCCTTTTGATGATATAATACGGGTCAGTTGTTTATAAAAGGAAGTGATGCTTAAAGTGTGAAAAGAATGGCAAAATAGCAAGTGGGCACTCATTTGATGATCTTTGAATGCCTGAAACAGATTCCTTCTTTATGAGAATTCTTTGATCTTTTTCCTGAGACTGAAAAGGCCCCTGCTCTGTTCTTGCATATACTCAAATTATAGCACTATCACCTGCATGATTATAGCTGATGGCACTGGTGTGTGCCTTCAATTACTGTTCTTTTTAAGTGAGAACTGCAAGGCTGGTCTGCACAGTAGGTTGCTGGTTTTCTTGACTTGTATAAAATCAGGTGGGTTTAGCAACATTTATTCATAACTACTTAATTTTTGTTTCGTGGCGACACCAAATTCAACTTGTTTATTTAAATTTAACTTCCAACAACATCTCTTTGTGCATGGGCTCAAAACTGAAAAGGCTGATCCTGCAACTATCTCATTCCCTTCATAGTTAAAAGCATGGGAAGTACCTGGAAACTATCAAAATCAGCCCTTACCTGATCTTTGTACTTTTTATACCAAAATGTTTACATGGCCGATTTCTTTTAGGGGAAGTATAAACAAGCAGCCTGCCAATGCTATCATGGAGGTGGAAACTAAGACTACAGAAGGCTTGCTTGTGCAGCGCACATACTCAGATCTGGCCAGCACTGTCCTTCCCACCTGGGTAGCTTTGAGGAAACCAGCTGCGGCTCTTCCCTAAGTTCCTGAGGCCACTAGACTTGAGTGCAAACAAATGGTTGGACACAAAATATCACAGTGCAATCAGAGTTCAATTAATCACGATTATGCTGCATAAGAACCATTTGATCCATTTGGGGTAATGTCGAGCAGCTGCTAAGCAGAGCATAACACAACTGCACAACTACCTCAGTCAGGGCAGATGCTAAGTTAAAACGAGAAATCTTTGCAATCTAAATAAGAAGTACTTAGCATTGTGGTGTCATTTGGCCAGAATATCAGGTTAACAGCTTTTCTCACATGGAAATACCATAGGCAAAAGAAAAACAGAGAAGGCAGTGGCAGCTACTTTCAACACTGTGTTTTTTTAGGGCTGCCCTCTGCAGCATAAACTAGCGTGGACAGAAAGATCTCAGCTTTAGTTTCTCAACAAATAGTCAAAAGAAAAATACTAAACCTATGTATCCAGCCAAGCACAGAGAAGTGCCTGCACTACCCACCTCCTGACTCCTCCTCTAACCACTCAGGTGCCTTTGCAATCTGCTCCTCATCCTTGTGCTGCCCAGTCGCAACTGCCTGCAACTCCAGCTGAGCAACCAGAGTTCCCGGACAACTGACACTTTATTGCTCCTGCCCTGCTCCCTGCTTACAACAGATACAGCCTCATGTGCTGGAAGTCATTGAAAAATTACCTCTCTTAGTTCTTCTTCAGTATTGAGGAATTCTGTGACCCCACTGATAAGCTTTGAATTCATAAATAATGCTTCGCCGTACCTGCAAGGGCAAAAAGAAGATGCACAGAGAATTAGTGCAAGTGCCAGGCCAGCTGAAAATTAGAAAGTAGTCTTCTGTAAGCAAAGGAGAAGTTATGGGACCGATTCTGGGAATCCAAGGGAATAGGACTGTAACTGGACACAGGTGTTCCAGTGTTTCATGCTAAAAACCTGGACCGAGACCACCTTCTAGGCTGAGCGATTTGTAATTAACTTTTAGTTGTATGCTACTATGCAGAATGGGCTTAACTGCAGCCACAGATGAGAGAGAGCTCCAGGGGAGGAGAGGACCAAACCACACCACCACCTCAGGCTTAATGAAACAGCTTTCCATGTAATTACACAAAGCAGCTCAAAATACAGGCGCTAGAGAAGGAGTGGAGCAGCAACTATGGAGAAGTATTCTGAGGAACCCTTCTAGCTGTACCATTAAAACAGACTTTTTGAAGTGCTGCAGCCTCCTCTGCATTTTGTATTCATCCACCTCATCTACATTACAAATAGCCTCTAGATAAGTGAACTGAATCAAATTCTCTTGTTCCAGTACCTGATAATTAAAATAAATAATACTGATAGATAATAATACTGCTAAAATAATCCCCTGGGCTACGATGCAGCATCTTCAAAGAACCAACCTGGAATGAAAATTTGAAAGCTTGGGCAAGGAATATTTAAAGGCCAATGTATAATGGGGTAGGATACTCAGTTGCAATCAATGACCTGCAGGTAGTTGCTTTGAAACTGGCCATTCAAATCCTGCTGTTCCACTTGCTTTTCCACAAGCTCTTTTCAATCCTCCAAATGAAGCATCTACATCACTTACAAGACTAGCCAGACTACTCCTGAAGTTGTGCATACAGTTTGTGTGGGTTTATTTCAAAGTCTCTAGTATGAAGAATGTAATTCAACTGGAAACCTAGAGCAAGTCTTTTAAGTCAGATGTCATACAGCATAGCAAGAGGCCCTTGACAAATAGTTATCGTTATCTTTTTCTGCACATACATCCAAAGTGGTATCTAGCTAATCTGAACATGAGTGTTTTTAAGATAGGGAATCCAGCTCTCCTGTCAGACATGTGTAAGTAATACCAATACACTTGGTGTATTTAATTGCACTGCAATTAAATTTATCTGGGGGAACAGTTCAGTTCATATCCTGCTTTAACAAACTGATTTAGAGAAGGAATTCAGAATTCAAAGTGAAATGAACTAGCATAGCCACAGCTTTCTGTTTGGCTTCTATTAATCCTAAATTCATTACCCTTAAATGCTTAGGTACTCTAAGCCACAGTCCTTTCAAAAGAGAAGGAAAGAGAAAGGGAGAGGGATAGCACCAGGGAGAGGGATAGGAAGAGGAAGAGGGAAGAGAACTGATTTGTTTTTGGAGAAGATTCTGTTTTATGGAAGGTGTACACTGTGTTGCTTGCTACCTTAAGCTTCTGTGAGGGGAAACACAGTTATAGGTATCAAAAATCCTACTCCCTGACCACTAATAACTGAATTATTCATGGATATTTCAGCAAGTACATCTCTTTTTCCAAAACTTCAGTCACACTGACATATACAGACATCCAGAGGCAAAAGCCTTCTACGGGAAGTATGGATTTCATGGTCCTTTAAGCACGTTTAGGCTTTCTAACAAAGCCCTTTAGTATTACAGTCTCCGCTTAGCCTCATAATTGACTGCTTGGAAAATTGGAAGCTCCTCTTGATGGGGTCTTTTGACAAGGTTACCAATCCACTTTACAGAAGCGACCTCATAAAAACAGCTGCAGGGGTTTTATTTTCCTTGCAGTTTGTACTGTAGCCACAGTGCAAACAAGAAGTAGCAGAATTCCTTCCACTGAATATGATATCTTCATGAATACCTGTGCTGATTACTGCCCATTATGCATATTTGGTAAAAAGTCAGCCACTAACACCAATTTCTAAACAGGCTCTGCTGGCAAAAAATCTAGAAAAGCTACCTCCCAAAAGAGTATTTTTCAGGTGTGAAACACAAGAATAAATAGAAAAAGTGTTTGTCTTGCAAGTATCAGCCTTCCCACCCTTCACAGGAAGACAACAGCACTGCAGAACTAGGACCTTACATGCTTGAGCTCTCTGGAAGCATCCTGGAGTCATGGGCCTTCCACCTGCTCCTTTACTTCTGGGAACCTCCAGTGCCTCACATTTGTACAGGCTTTGCACTTGTGTGAACTCAACCTGAGAGGCAGCATAGTCCATTTACTTTGGACAGATGTAAGTAGCTTCCCAAATACTGTCAAATTCCCAAATGCTGAGAAATGATTTAGCACTTGAGAATGAAGGAATTCTTATAAGCAGCTGTTGGATTAAATTTTCACCCACGGACACACGTGCATACATGAAGAAAACAATTTAGCAGCCAAGGTAGTGCATGCTTAGGTAACAGGAATTCAAGCATAGTAGTTTCAATTCTTTTTTTCAGAATTTTAGCAGTCTTAGTCTCACGGATTTCTTATGAAAGACTTATTAGGCACCTCAGTTTCTAAGCTACCTTAGTAAATGGGACATGAGTGATTTTGAAGACATTATACATTATCAGTACCTTCTGGACAATGTGAATACAAGCATATGGACAACAATATTTTGTTATTCTAACTCTTTGACAGGCTGTGTTTTAAAGTTAGAGGAAATAGCGTTACAGGATAATTTAATCACTCTCAGCTGTTTCATGTTACTACTTCGAATGTCAACACCTTTCATAATAAATTCAATGGAAAATGCCATCAAGATATCACCTTATTAAATTAACGTTTCATACAAAGTATTTTAATTTTAAATAAAATTAAATAATGAATTATAATTGTATAAAAAAGATGCCTTTGGGACAGAGTATACTTGAACTACAATTCTGCAATGAAGTTTGTATTTTAAAAATGTACTAGTGTGGCAAGCTTAAATCAGAAACCTAATTTTGCATTCTATCATGTCACTGTTCCACTGAACATTAAGGGGCAAGGTGTTAGACTAATTCCACCCTCTCAAAGTCTCTCCAAAAACCTTTAAATCTATAATTACAAAACAAGGTTATTTTCAATATATATCACATATGTACAGTTTGCACGAACTATTTAATTCCACTGCATTTGAATCTTTTGGTGATTGACGGAAACTCAACTGGATGTCCCTTTCAGAAAAATGCAACTGCTACAATCCTTTTGGTGGCTCTGACGTGTTTGGAGATCAAACTGAACATAGATAACATAAAGTCAGTGTCAGGCAAAGAGACAGACTCTCTGTTATTTTCTCATTAAAAAAAGGACAATAACAGCTTTTTGATGAGGCCTTGCTGATTGTTGGGAACTCAGATAACACAGCGATGCATTCCAAGCAAGTGAGATAAATAAAATTCAGATTTTAGGTGAAGTTAAGCTATTTAAAATTAAAACACACAAAAAATTTGGCATGTGGCACAGTTTTCTAAATCTTGTCCATTTGTCTACACTGCTTAACCTTGTCCATGTCTAAAATCACAAGTGTTAGCTACATTGTCAGATGAACGTACTTGCTATGGCGGGACACAACTTCTGTGTATGTGTTTGTAGCAATATAGATTTTGACAGATTTATGCCTAAACTCTGTATAAATCCCTGGAGGAACCTGAAAAATTATTTGCTATCCAGAGCACAACTAACTGCAGTGGGTTGCATACTAGTAATGGGTCTGCCACCCGCTTTCTGTGTAAAAGTCCAGTTCCTGGAATAATCATACCAGAAGCAGAGGATACTTAATTTTTAAACTCTTCCACACTCTTAAAGCTTTTTGGAAATTGCTTTCAAAAAGTATTCTCCTGCAATATAAAATTCCAAAACCAATTCCAGCTCAAACCTATTTTCCCAGCTGAACGTCATCTAAAATCCTACTATTCTATAAAGTATTATCCAAAACAGCATGAACAACTCTTTGAATCTTTAGGGAAGTCTCTGAGTTTCCTTGACTCTTCTTCTGATGCCGTGAAGCCTATAGTAAGTTTGTACCTGTATTTATCAGGCACTAGGATTTAGTTGCTTAAATACAGCATTTTAAAGATACTATTTCAAATATTCTGTGGTACACTAGATGGCTCCTCACAAATCCAGAATGGAACAGATCTCCAATAGTTTTTCTGCCAACGCCATGGGAGTGGCCTGGCATGGGGTGTCTGAACTTCTTGGACACCTGCCTTTAAGAACTTGAACGTCATCCGAGTTGTGGTCCCTTCTAATCTGTCACTATTGGATGAGCTGCTGTGAAATCTTTCAGACCCTCAGGCTGTCCCTAAAGAACTAAAGAAATTTCTCATTCATTGAATTAATTTTGATATTAGTCCATCAAAAAGGATTTTAAAATGTTGACTGGGCTTCTGAATAGGAGCATGTAGCGCTTGTTCAAAGAGAAAGAGAAGTAGGTATAAGGAACAACCCTGTTTCTTTCCTGTTCATCTATTTTTAATTCAAAATGTTGCTCCTCTATTACTTGAAACTCACCTGAAACACAGAGAGGAAGGAAAGGGGATGACACAATATTAGCATCCTTTTGAAAATGGAAATGTTTCAAAAAGGGTTCGGTGGTTTTTTCCACAGTTGAAATAACGTTCTCGAAAAAATTTTTTTAGTATCAGACTTAAAATTGGCAAAATTCCTCTGGGAACTGCTGCTTTTTTTGTCTGTATAAAAGTAGAACTGCAGCACCTGACATATAGTTCGAATTCATTATCATAATCGCAGACACAATACAGTAATAGATACATATATATACAAATGATCGCTAAGAGATAAATGTTTCTATGCATGTGTGTGATAATTCATGAATAAATGCATTTATGACTCATATGTATGCATTTCATATTTAAAAACATCTCTATTTATAGATTAAAAGAAAATGGACTAGATTCAGGAACTTAGATGAGTACATGCATATACAATACTTACATGAGTTACATCAAAATAAGAAAATGAAAACACATTTAGATTTTTATCTTTACCTAGCATTTAATATTTTCCATTTTTCTCTGAAAAACTTCCACGCAAGATCCCTTCCATGTGGATTTCGAGCTACGTGGATTATCACATCAATTGCGTCCTGATCCAGGACAACTTCAGAGTTGAGAGACAAATTCAAAAGCCTAGTGGGAGAAACAAGGGAAAAAAAATCCTATTCAGTTTCACCAACACATAGTCTGGCAACAGCACATGCGAAAACTCTCAGATAAGAAAAAAAAATTGCTGCCAAATGGTTTATTTAAGTCTCCAAGTGAGTTCAGTAGTTTACTTCTATGATTCCAAAGACCCAACACATTTACAAATCAGAAAAATCTTGATGTAAAAGGATTTCAGTAAAAGCTGACTGGAACTTTACATGTGCATTTTTATGAAATCAGTAAGATCAGACTGGTCAATACATTTAAATAAAGGATATGCTAACAAAAAAATAACAGCGATTTTTCTACGATTTCAAACATTTCCAATGAACATAGGAAAATTTTGAAGTGAAAATCCATAATAAATGTCAACTTTCATATCATTATGCAAAAACATAAGACAGTTTAAACACACAGTAAGCCTGTGCTTGAAATGCAAAGTTCTTTCATTTAGACCAAAGTTCAAGTGATGAACCATAAATGTTGGACTGGTTACTGGTAATAGTCAGATACAAATATATAATATTTTTGTACCTGTTGAGCAAGTTTCTGTCATCACTGCAAGTTAAGGCTTCTAATAATATTTTCTTCTCAGATACTGCTGTGGTGGAATGAAATTTCATCCAAATGAACTCCCATACATCTTCATCCATCAGTGAAACTCCTGTACAGTAGACAATGTCTCTCACATTCAGTGGAATTCTATAAAAGAAATCAGTAATAGCATTGTGGTAAACAAGCAGCCTTATAAATAAGCAGCCAAAGGAGGAACATCAATACATTTATGAGACTCCACAATTAAAGTGCAACAATAATTTTTTTTTGGAAAATTGCATTTGCATCTCTTTACTGCCACCAAAATCTTCCAGGCCATCCTAATGGATTTTCTAATGGGTAACACATGTTTGCAATTCTTTTCATAACACTGGCACATTGTCAGGAGATTATAAATTATGGTCATCCAGTTCATCAACACATAATGTGCCACATAACCTGCAGGACAGCTAACATAAGCTCTCCAAATTAGCATGGGATCTTATCACTCTGTTGCTGGGCTCTAAGCCAAATCTCTTTTTTTCCTTAGTACTGAGGTTTTAGAACAGGAGCTGATCAGCCAGAAACTCCTCCTTGCTTGTGCTGAAAAGTGCTCCATCTTCATACAGTAACATACAAGTAAGGAAGGATGTGCTGAGACAACAGTACTTAAAAATGGTGTTTTCACGAGTAAAGAAAATAGAAAGATCTCTTCATTTTTTCAGCGTATTAATACCAGTACAAAACCAGCTATGCTATATGATAGTTGTGAACTGTGATTACTGCTCAAGTAATATGAACTCAGACTACAGTTAAATGAAAGCTTCTTGAAGCCAAATTCAGACATAGTATAGGATGTGCATATGTACCGTTTTCTTCTAAAAAGATCTCCGCTGGGCTTTCAAATTCCTACCCTGTTTATGTTTCCTGTACAAGCACAGAAGCTGAAACATTTGTGAGCTAAAGGGGATTCTAGACATTTCTCAGAGGAATATGTTTCTGATTTGCAGGAAAGAACGCCCTCTTTTTATTGGTAGAAATTATACCAAAACACAGTTCTCTAGTTACTAATAGCTGGGTTGAAACACCTCTGGAAATTCATATGCAAGATATCTTTAGAGAATCTAGAAGTACATACAGCTGCTGTCCACGTCTGGGCAGTAATACAGTGGGACAAAGAATCATGGAGCCATAGAATGGTTTAAGTTAGAAGAGACCTTTAAAGGTCATCTAGTCCAACTCCC